>CM057450.1:877335526-877390526 GCA_016271365.2 Neoceratodus forsteri
CAAGCTAAGGTAGAGACAGAACTAAGAATAACTTTGAGGAGTCAAAAACAGTGACAAGACCCTCTTCCCATGCATCCAGAAGAAAAACAAGAGGAAATATTGAAACTGAGAAATGGAACGGGGGAGAAGGCACAGATACTGAATGAATATCTCGGCCCATTCACCAAGGAGAAAGATGGGGCACTACCACAAGGGAAAATAGGGATAAAGCCATAGCCCTGTCCAACGGCTCAAGGCCCTTGAGGTGGACGTCCCCAGGGCAGTATGGTATGCACCCGAGAGTGCGGAGTTGGCTCCCTGCAGCACCATTGGCTGGTCTGTTCAACTAGTCACTGGACACAGGGGAGGTTTCCCGGGAATGAAGGATAGCAGATGTGGTGCCCCTGCACAAGACTGGACCTAGGTTCAAGCCAGAGAACTAGAGTCGGCTTGACATCAACTATAAGAGAGCCGATGAAAACCATCCTTAAGAGAAAAAAAGGAAAGGCTAGTAGAGTACCTTGAGGCAAACTGGTTCCATGATAGCAAGCAATGCAGGTTCATGGCAGGGTAGTCATCATGCCAAACAAATCAGCTTCTTCAACGGGGTCACTAGAGCAGTGACAATACTATACCTGGAAAATCAGCAAAGCCTTTGACTCAGCCCTCCCCCGATGATTAAAAACTGCCATATATGGGGACAGGGAAGAAACTAACTGGGTAAGTGGCAAACTGGCTAGAGGGGAGAAAATAGTGGGTAGTGCTGGGGAAGGGGGCACTCCAGAATGACAGATGTTACTAGCAGAATCCCACCAGATATGGGGACAGAGAAACTAACCAGGTGGGCGATGAGCTGGCAAAGGGATAAAACAGAGTGGGTGGGGGGCACTCCAGGACAAGAGACATTCCTCACGGAGTCCCACAAGAGGTAGGTGTTTGATCCAGTCCCATTTAATGTCTTTACAGACAATACCAAACTCTGCAGGATTATGGACACTAAAAAGGTATACAGGGTCCAAGGAGGGGTCTTAGCAAGGTTGGAAAGGTGGTCTGAAATCTGGCATTTGGGATTCAATGCTAAAAAGTGCAAGGTGATGCACATACTGCAGGGTGCAAGAACCCAGGGCTCAGTGCAGTCTTGAGGGATGGTCTTGGAGGAGAAGAACCCAAGGCTCAGTTGGGGGGGGCGGGTGCAGTCAAGGAGGAGGAAGCCCTGGGTATAGCAATCAAGTGACCTGAAACACATCGATGCACTGCAAAAAGGAGGCAGGAAGATGAACAGGATGCAGGGTTGCATATCAAGAGCATTCTCCAGCAAGGAATTTCTGCCCCTGTACAGGTCTATGGGGCATCCGCATGTGGGGTACCGTGTGCAGTACTGGATCTCCTACCTCAAGAAAGACAAATCAAATGGAGGCAGTGCAGGAGGCTATCAAGATGGTTCGGGGCAGCAGAATATTCCATGTGAACAGAGGCTGGCAATCCTGACAATGTACTCACTGGAGGTATGAAGAGAAGGAGCTGGACATGATTGAGACCTTCAAATCCCTTAAAGGCATTAACAAGGTCAATATAGGGGATCTTTTTTGTAAGAATGAGAACAAACACCAGACAGCACAGCTACAAGTTAGTGGACTGGGAGGACAGAATGTACAGGAAGGAGACCAGAAGGCACTTCTTTACAGATAGGGTGGTGGGCGGCAGGATGGAAGAATGGAATGCAGTGCCAGAGAGGGTAGTAAATCACATTACAGTTGGAGGGTTTTAAAAGAGGTTGGGTGGAGCAACATGAAGCATGAGCACTTGCTCTGTATCAAGCAGAACTGAGATTTATATTACTGAGAAATAGGAGGGTGTTTCCCCCAAAGGGCATAGGTTGCAAGTTGCTAAATAGTTTGGCACAGAGTATAGGAGAGTGGTGAAGTAAGAGGGTAAACACCTCTGTGACCAGGTATTCAAAAATGGGCAAAACCAAGCGAAAGAATATTTTCGCCTGGTTTTGACATACCACAGGTGTCCAAAACTGCTATTCAGTGGAATAGAGCATAGGTGCTGTACCACTGAAAATGGGGCCTGTAAGACCTGGCGTTAAGCCATCTGGCATCAGGCAGACACGGCCCCCACAATAGGGCACCACAATGGTTTGCACCTGGGCAAAAATACCCATATTCAAAGGGGCCTATGTAAATGACTCCACTGGGCATGCAAAGCACTAAGGGTCCATTTGCACAGGGAGCAAGGCAATACTGCTAGACACTGCTCCCCAATCGCCAGTTTCCTGAGAGCTATCCCTTGTAGTATAGTGGCGTTCTCCCCCAATCACCAGCCCATTAATCAATATATCCCTGGTAGTCTAGTGGTCCCTCCCCGGTTCACTGATCACTGTCCCTGTATAAATATGGGAATACCCTGGTGGTCCACTGGTCCCTCCCCAATCACTCACTTTACAATAAAACTGGTCTCCCTGTTGGTCTAGTGGTACCCCGACCCAGAGACTGGCACAGCCCTCCTCTCCCACAGCCAGCCACCGATGGTGCTGTAATGTAGCGCATACTACATAAAGTATGCACTCCAGTACAGCTCAGTCAGTGGCTGGCCACGGTGGTGAGAAGAGAGTTCTGCCAAGTCACCAGCTCAGTTTCGGGATGGGGGAGCCAGCTGGGCAGGTACCATTAGACCAGAGAGAGAGGTTTCATTGTAAACAAGAAAACAATGGTGATCAGCACGGGAAAAGACCAGTGGGCCACCAGAATATTCACATATTGTGTGGGGATGGTAATCAGTGTACATGGGGAGGGACCACAGCGAAAGTGATTGGAGAACAGGGAGGGGTGGAGGGACCACTGGATCACCAGACAATTTCTTGTGTAACTAGAGACTGATCGATGGGGGTGAGGGCAACCACTAGACCATCATGGACTGCTGCTAGGGGGCATCAGATTTCTGCCAACCACTAGGGTTGTGCAGGAGTAAGTTAGGGATTCAATCAGCAGTACGAGCACCATGCAAAGGGACCAGGCAGTGCACATACTTGGAATACAGGACTGCGCCAATATTCAGGTCCCATCCTTCAGTTTTTTGTCCAGATGAAATCAAGAGTTTGACCAAACTAACTTGGCTTTTCAATATTACGCTTCCATGCAAAGCCCAGTTTGCATGGCAGGCAAACGGTTTTGCACCTGGGCAAAGTTTTGAATATCAGGTCTTTGGTGTTTAGCTACAGACAATCTGAGGAACTGCAGAAATAATTTACCAGGTTACACCAGGTAAGCTCTGCAAAGGGATGGGGTGGTGGGAAATGGGTGGACTGTAAGGATGTGGTGCAACAGTGGTGAGGAGGGTGCTCTGGGACTATAGATGCTGCCTAAAAACTTGTTATATACACCCTAATCCAGTTGATTTACAGCCAGCAAAAGCAGATATACAATGCTTGAAAGCTAGGGCAACCGAGATAGGACCATTGCAAAAGCCTATTCCCCAGAAAGCTCTCCAGTCCAGCAGTGAGGAATGGATTGGGGGGGGAGGGGAGAGAATGAGAATATGAACGAAAGAATAAATAAATAGATAAACGAGAGAGATCTATTAGCAGAGATGCAACACAACCATGTAGATGTTCCGCCTGGAAACAGGTTCAGCATGGGACCTGTAATGAGCACGATGAGGTGGTAACTGGCCCGACCATTTCAATTAGCAGTGGAAATTTTCTTGGTAGTTCCACAGGCCCATTTTAAATTCTCAGGAGAAAGAGCCTTTTCTGTGGCTACCCCTCATGAACCATTTTACCAATGCAGCAGTTTCATGTGGCTCTGAAGACTCTTCTCCCTGGCATGAGTGCGTTTATGACCTATTGTGAGAGGGACACTATTGTGAGGATACACTGCACATTTAAGACTTCCCTAAAATTAATGAATTTGACTGATGTGCATGTACGGAGCTTTTAAGATTTTGGTATGAAGTTCACACAGGGGTGGTGTACAGGTCTCTGACACAAGGGGAGGACTTATAAAGAGCCCTGGGGGAAACCATTAGCAAAACAGCCAGCAAAAAGGGGGGGAGAACAGGTTACTCACCTGTAACAGTAGTTCTAAGAGTGGTACATGTTGTTCATACACACTTCTTGGCATGTCCCCTTTCACTTTAAATCTTGCCGGAAGTCTTCAAGCTGGCTCCTCCCAACCACCTGGGTGGTATATACCTCAGCTCTGCCCCATGACGCCAGATCTTAGCCCACTGGAAGTAAGGTTGTGTGCCCAAAGCCAGGGAGGTTGGGTGGGTGTGTGTGGATGAACATATACCACTCCTAGAACTGCTGTTACAGGTGAGTAACCTGTTCTTCTAGGAGCGTGGATATGTTCATCCACACTTCTTGGCAGACTCTAAGCAGTTCTCTGGGAGAGGGAGGCAAGGTGCACACCCCCTACTTAGGAAATAAAGACTGGAGAACCGAGGCCCCAAAACCAGCATCCCGGCGTGACTCAAGGTCGATGTGGTAGTGGGTAATGAAGGTGTTTGTCAACTTCCAGGTGGCAGCCTGACAGATTTCCTGGATAGGGATGTCCCTGGAAACAACCACTGATGCAGCAGTATGGCAGGTGGAATGAGCTCTTATCCCTCTGGGAAGCTCCTTGCCCACCAACTCATAGCACAGACCTATGCATGATGTAATCCATCTTGCTATGGTCAGTTTGGCTTCAGGTCTGCCAGAAGTGGCTTCAGCATAGGTGACAAACAGCTGGCGAACCTCTCCATGAATTTCCGTTGTCCTCTCCTTGTAGTAGGAGAGAGAGCACATCTCAGGTCCAAGGTATGGAGCCTGTACTCGGCATCCGAGGTGTAATTAGGGTAGTGAACCAGAAGAGTCAACACCTGGTTAAGGTGCCTGCTCTGGCAAAATTATGTACGCAGACGATGCCATCCCTTATGCCACCCACCATAACTCTAACTCCCTCCAGGACTCTCTCCAGCACACTTTCAACGAAGCAGAAAACTGGTTTAAGGAATGCAGACTCATCATTAACCTCAAAAAGACCAAGTCAATGCTCTTCTCCCACCACCAAAATAAAGCCAGAAACAGCCCCTTCATTATCCTCCCCAGCACACTACACCCTTTCGAACAAGTGCATACCTACAAATACCTTGGTATCACTTTCGACACTGCTCTCACCTTTCACAACCACTTCACTGCCCTTGCAGCTACCACAAACACCCGGATTGGCCTCCTATACCGCCATAGAGACTGCCTCCCACCTGATGCTCTATGACTGGCCATCACCTCCTCAGTGCTGTCCCTAGCGGATTATGGCCTTCCAGTATATGGTGCTGCTGATCATAAGGCACTCAACAAGGTCCATCTCACTCTAAACAAGGCCTGTAGACTACTGACCAGTGCCCCCAGACTCACCCATACCTGTCAACTGTACTGTATGGCCAGGGTCCTTAACCTGGATGAATGTCTCCGCTACCAAACCTGCTTGTTGCCAAGAAAATTCTGCTTGGGCTCTCCCTCCCTGGGGTTACAGCCTCCCTCCAACATAAACCCCCCACAGCCACTACCCGCAGCACAGAGAAGGCCACTCTCCTGGTACCAAGAACTAGGACCTCCCTGGCTCAGAGGTCCTTTTGCTATAGGGCCCCTTTTTGGTTTAACTCTCTCCCTGCAACAGTCACAAACTCCGCCAAAACTGCCTCTTTCAAAACTTCTCTTCAGAACCAACTATTTAAATGCCCGCTGCTGCACCTGTCTAACAGACGGCCTGATGCATTCCAAATGCACTAGACGATGTCCACTGGACTGAACTCCTCCTCCTCCTCCTCCTCCCCCGCTGCCCTCCCCTACCAGGTGCCTGTTTAGGTACTCAGAAAAATCTGTAATGTACAAATTCTGACCAACTGCTTGTTAATTCAACTGTTTGTAAGATTCTCTATAAAACCCTGGAATTGTTATTTGTATACTGTTACTGTATGAACCCACTTTGTTTAGTCCTTAAAATTTTGTCCTCTGTGACAAGGTACCTTTGTAAATGAGCCTCTGGTTCAAAGGTTGCAAATCCAATCTACTACAAGTAAGAAAAACAAATAAATAAAGGTGAAACTCTGACACCACGTTTGGAAGGAATTTCGTGTGGGGGCGCAGGACAACTTTGTCCCTGTGAAAGACCAGGTAAGGGGAGTCCACCGAAAGCGCCTGGAGCTCCCCTGTCCTTCTGGCAGATGTGACGGTCACCAGGAAGGTTGTCTTTCACAAGTGTGAAAGCTCACATTTATGCATGGGTTTGAATGGCTTGTCCATGAGCTTTTCCAAAACCTGCAACAGATCCCACAGAGGTAAAGGTTCACACACCGGAGGGGACATGTTATCCAGGCCTTTGAAAAAAAGCACCCGACCACTGTCTCCTGCGCCAATGTCGGCTGACCGGCCCATGCCTGGTAAGCAGAAATGGCTGCCAGGTGCACCTTAAGGGTCGATGACCGTAGATCCCCTTTGGAGAGAGACCAAAGGTAGTAGAGAATGTTAGCCACAGAACAGGATAAGGGCTCCAGACTCTTACCCTGACACCAAATGGAAAAATGTTTCCATCTGAAGGCATAACATTTCCTGGTAGAATCCTTTCTGGATGCCTCCACTACGGTCTAGACATCTTCAGAAAGACCCAAAGTCTGGAACTCTAGCTGCTCAAGTACCAGGCTGTGAGGTGCAGGGATTGAAGGTCCAGGTGGAAGATCTTCCCCTGGTTCAGAGATATCAGGTCCAGGTGTGTACAAAGCTGCTCCAAGTGCCTGCAGCTGAGGAGATCTGGATACCAGAACTGGCACGGCCAGTCTGGGGCTACCAGAATCGCCTTAGCCTTGTCCCTCCTCACCTTGAACACCACCTTGTGGATCAAGGGAAATGGAGGGAAGGTGTAGAGGAGGCCTGGGGTCCACAGCCTCAAGAAGGCATCCCCCTGCAGTGAGCCCTGCTGAGGGGGGTGGGCATGAAACAGCCTCAGCTTGGTGTTTTCCCTTGGAAGCAAACCGGTCCACCAGCGGTTTGCCTCAATGGGAGAACAGGCTGCTAGCTACCTCTGGATGGAGAGACCACTCGTGGGATGTCTGGCCTATGCGGCTGAGAGCATCCACCAGCTGGTTTGAGGCTCCTGCCACATGGACGGCTGAGAGATCTGCCTCTAACCAGCTTACGAGGGTCCAGATGTGGAGCACCTCCTTGCACAGCAGACAGGAGTGCGTGTCGCCCTGTTTGTTAAGGTAGTACATGGTCATGGTATTTTCAGTCTGGACTTGAACCACTTAACCCCGGAGCTGAGGAGTGAAAGCTGACAATTCCAGTCTAACTGTTCTGAGCTCCAACAGGTTGATGTGGCATCAGTACTTCTCGGGGGTCCAGAACCCATGGGCCCTGTTGTCCCCCACGTGGGCTCCCCAGCCCATGAGAGAGACATCGGTCATAAGGACAACCATCGGCATGGGGCGGACAAATGGGATCCCTTCCTGTAACTGATCTGGGGTGGTCCACCATTGGAGAGCATCCCACATCTTCTGGGTTACAGTGATCAGCTGGTCAAAGTGACCATATCGCTGAGTCCACTGGGTGGCCAGCTCCCATTGGAGGGGGCGCATGTGCCACCAGGACCAGTGAACCACTGGGGTGCATGCCGCCATGTAACCCAGAAGGTGCAGAAAGTCCCGGGCAGGGCTCAAGTGCCCAACCAAGAATGATCGGGCAAAGGAGGAGAGAACCTTTGCTCTGTCCGAAGGGAGCTGAGCTCTGGCTTGACAAGAGTCAAGCTCTGCCCCGATGAAGCCCATCACCTGAGAGGGCATGAGTTCCGACTTGGCCTCGTTGATCAGGAGGCTGAGCTGGGAGTAGGTTTAGAGGGCCAGATCCCTGGACCTCTCCACCTCTTAAAGGGAGGAACCTGCCAAGAGCTAGTCATTGAGATAAGGGTACATACATAGATACATAGACAGTGTCGGCAGATAAGGGCCTATGGCCCACCCAGTCTGCCCATTTAAGTTTGTAAGTTCAGTTTATGTTTTCCAGGAAGTCTGTTGCCCCTTACCCGTGATCTCCAGAATTCCTGTATGTCTATCCCATGCATTCTTAAATCCTGTGATTGTTTCAGCCCCCACCACTTCCTCTGGCAGGGTGTTCCACTTGTCCACCACCCATTCTGTGAAGAAATTCTTCCTCACGTTTCCTCTGAATCGTCCTCCCTCCAACTTCATCCCATGCTCTCTAGTCCTGGAACATCTTTTCACTTAAAAATAGTGCATTCCTGCACCCTGTTCCTCCCTGTAAGATACTTGTGTGTCTCTATCATATCCCCTCTCTCCCTCCTCTCCTCCAGGGAGTACATGTTCAGTGCCTTCAACCTGTCCTCATAGGACTTGTGATGCAATCCATGCACCATCTTTGTTGCCCTCCTCTGAACCTTCTCTACCCTGTCTATGTCCTTACGTAGGTAAGGTCTCCAGAACTGCACAGTGTACTCCAAGTGCGGCCTCACTAATTCTGATTACGCCATAGGCGGGCCACCGCCACTGCAATGCACTTGGTAAGGACCAGAGGGGCTGATGACAGGCTGAACGGCATGGCTCTGAACTCATACAGGGTCCCCTTGACCCTGAAGTGGAGGAACTGCTGATGGGACGTGAACCTCTAGATCCAGTGAACAGAACCACACGTTTTCGCTCCAGGGATGGTATGATCTGGTTCAGAGTGACCATCCAAAAGGGGCGGGACCCGAGATACTGATTCAGGTCGTGGAGATCTAGGATGAGGCACCAACCCCCACATCTGCTTGGGCAACAGGAAGTATCTGGAAGCAAAGTCTGGGTCTGTCAGAGGATCCGGCACTGGGGCTACTACCGCCTTGTGGAGGAGCTGAGCCATATCATCTCAAAGAGCCGACTGGGTGCATCCATAGATCTGTTCCTCCCTAGGGGCGCGGGCTCAGCTGGGAGGATACTGCTTGAATTCCAGAGGCAGTCCCTGACTGACCACTTTGAGAACCCAGCTGTCCAAAGTGATAGCGGACCAGGCGGAAAGGATGTGGCGGAGCCGACCCCTTACGGAAGGACCCAGAGCTGGCGTGACTGGTGTAGGGGTGGCAACCCCAACCCATCACTGGGCAGGCTTAGAGGAGGAGGAGGAGGCTCCAGGACCTGTGACTCTGCCTCCTTTACAGGGCTGTTGAGGACCCTGCTTGGGCCGCGGGCGCCAAGCTTGAGCCTGCTGCTGTTGTTGCTGCTGACCTCCTTGATAGGAGGGCTTCCTGACCGCAGGGGAAGAGTACCAAAATGGCTTCTTTCTCTTCTGCTGGTTCTTGCCCGAAGAACCCTTGGCAGAAGTAGCATACAAGGTGGCATTGGACTGCTCTATACGCTGAAGGTGACTGGCCACTCCTGGACCGAACAAGTCAGTCCCCAGGAAGGGCACGTCAGCAAGCTTATGCTGAGTACCTGCTGGGAAGGAGGAAAGCCTCAGCCAAGCCCTGAGGTGAGAGGCCACTGCAGCTGCCAATGAGTGGGCACAAGAATCTCCAATATCTAAGTCTGTCTGGAGCGGTTTAGCAACAGTACGGCCCTGGTCACAGACTTGCTTGACAGTGGTCTGCATGTCCAGTGGGAGATGAGGGAGTACCTCATCCAATGACCCCAGGAGGGCATGGGAGAAGTGTGCCAAAACAACAGCTGAGCTGGCCTGATGAAGGCCCAGAGAAGAGGCAGCGTAGACCTTGCAGGCAGAGTGGTCCATATTTTTGGACTCCTTGTCCAGGGGGTTAGTCAGTATCAGCCGAACTACCCATGCACCTGAACACTGAGGCAGTCACGAGGTTCTCTGCCGAAGGGTGTTCAGTGAATCCCTCAAGCGACCCCATGGGCACCGTGTACTTGTGGGCCATACGGACAGATAGTGTTGGGCAGGAGGCAGGATGTTGCCAAAGTTCAAGGGCTGGGCCAACAATTGCCTCGGCCACTGGAAAGGCTTCCATTGGGGTATCCCCTCTCGAGGATATCTGTGAGAGGGTACTCCACCTTTTTCTGGATGGGCTCTGGGGAGATTCCGGTGGAGTCTGAGATGAGGCAGAGAATGCCCTGGAAGGAGGAAGGGCCTTCCTCCAACCCTGTGCCGACCATCTACTCATCCCCGCGATGTAAGTGAAAGCCGGTGATGGCCCTATCTGAGGAGTCATGGTAGAGTGGTCTACCGCCCAAGTCACCCTCAATGTGCCGAGGGCAGTCTGGGGTGACTGTTCGATGTCAGAGAAGCCCAGTGTCTTGTCGGTCCTCTTTAGAGGGCGCCCCTCCCTCAGGCTGTTTAGGTGGTGGTTCCACCAAAATTGATGGAGAGACCAGAATAGGCCAAACCGGGAGACGGGCCAGCCCCATGGGCAGAGGAACCAGTGGCTTTGGTTCAGTAGGGGTTGGCCTTACTCAAGGAGGTGGGAGCAAAGTTATGGCTGGGGTGGGCAGCGGAGCCAACTTCTGTCCAGTCAGAATCAGCTGTTGCCACATGAGGTCTTCATAGCGTTGTCTGAGTTTCTGCTGGGGGGGGGGGAGGAAGGAGGAAGGAGGAAGGAGGAAGGAGGAGCAGTGGTGACGCCTCTTCTAAGAGTACTTGTGGCTCTTTCTTGGCCATTTGGCAGAGGGGGTTCTGGACCTAGACCAAGATCGGGAAGGTCGACTTGGTCGATCAGGAGACACCGGGGTTGGTGAAAACAGAGGGTCCAGAACTGGGTCCTTGATGGGGACACCAGCAGGCTGGGTCTCATCAGGGAAGACAAGGACCGGAGTCCTTTCCAAAGAGTCATTGGCCACGGCCAGCGACAGAGAGTCTAAACGGGGTCGAGGATAATTTCGACCTCATCGGCCTCTTCCTCAGTTCCCTAGCCAGATGGAAGATCTGTGAAGCTGGCGGCCGAGGTTGTGGTGATCTCAACCGAAGTCGAGACCGCGTGCTCCTGGGACTCTGACCTCAGTCCCAGGAACATCTTCACCAAGACAAAGACACAGGGTTCTCTCTTCTGAAAGCAGGAGGAGTGCAAGCCCGAGGGTGTCTCACCCAGAGTGGGGAAGAGACTGGCACAATTCCTTGAAGGAGCCCATAAAGGTGGAGCCAAGGTTCAGAGGAACACAGAAGCTTTGACTGGCCGAAGCTCGAGCTGCTTCCTCCTCAAATGCTTTCATTTGTTCCAGCTGTTCAGCGGATCTTTCGGCCGTGGAAACCGCCTACCTCTATTTCATTGGCGGGTTCCTTTTCTCCAGTCTCCCCAGCTTCAAACACACCTTGCGGTCATCCAGGATGTTGGGATGGAAGGCCACGAAAAAAACTACATGACAAGGTGTCATGTCCGACACCTAGGCAGTAAATACACGTAACGTGGGGAATCTGTGCGCAACATCTTCTGGTGGCAGGGGCACCGGCAAAATCTGTGGGAAGATTTTTCCCCCATGGCAGATGCAGTGAAAGCGCAATTGCTAACTCGAACGAGTTTAAGTTTAAGTTTCGGTAGAAACAGAATTTGAATCCAGGGCCTACAATATGCTTAGAGAGCACAAGGGAACCTGCATCTTCCAGTGGAAAGGAAGATCTGGCGTCATGGGGCGGAGCTGAGGTAGATACCACCGGGGTGGGTGGGAGGAGCCAGCCTGAAGACTTCTGGCAAGATTTGAAGTGGAAGGGGACATGCCAAGAAGTGTGGATGAACAACATATCTACGCTCCTAGAATTTTTTATGTGCCAGATGCAGCATAGGGCACTCTGGGAAGAAGAAAGGAGGAAGCATTTACAAAGTACAGAGAGACCCAGAAGCATGAAGACAGGGAGCAATTATCTGGAAAAACATAGGGAGGCAGGAAGGATAGTGGGGGCAACTAGAGCACTAACAGTGGAGAGAATAGCGAAGAAGGTTATAAAAGGAAAAAAAAAAAGGACAAGACCTTCTTCAGGTCTGAGGGAGAAAGAGGAAGACAACGGAAGGAACAGTGAGAATCAGGAGGGGAGGGCAGACTGTGCAGAGGAAGATCAACAGAAGGGGAACTACTGAATGATTACTTCTGCCTAGTCCTCACAGTAGATGGTGCAGGGGAGATGGACCAGTATGCAACAGTAAGCACCAGGGAGGAGGACTGGACACAAGTTCATTCTCAGTGGAAAGGGTCCAGGAAGGACTGGAAGTCTCAAATGGAGAATAAGGCAATTGGACCAGACAGGATTCATCCAAGGGTCCTAAAGGAACCAAGCATGGCGCTGGCCACTTCTCAGCACCTCAGAGGAGATGGGGGAAGTTCCAGAAGACTTAAGGGCTGATGTGGTCCCCCTCTGCACAAAATCAGTAGTAGAGAGGATACTAGCAACTACAGGCAGTCCAGTGAGTCTCACCCGTGGTGGGGAAGTGAATGGAAACACTACTTAAGGAGAGGCTGCTGGCACACCTGGAGGCAAAAGGCCTGCAGGCCCACTGGCAGCATGGTTTCACAGGGTGAAAGTCATGAACTAATCTCAGTTTTCTTTGAGTGGGCTACCAAGGAAGTGAATCAAGGAAAAGCAGTGGGTGTGGCCTCTGGACTAGCATGGCAGTCCTGAAAGCTCTACTGGAGGCTAGTTAAGAACTAAGCAGCCTTTGGGGGCGGTGAAGAGAGGAGGAGTGACCAGCTGATCTCAAATCTGGTTAAGAAATAGCAGGCAAAGGCAAAGGGTCCATGGAGATTTAAAAAAAAAAAAAAAATTAGATGACTACTGCAACAGAAAGATGATCAGGAGTTACTATTAGCTGGTGAGCCGTTACGGGCATTTGCCCACTTGGCTCACATTTACCCATGACCTATACAGTAGCCACTCAGGCAACATAAGAAGTGACTAGTGGGGTACCACAGGGTTCGGTGCTGGAACCAGTCAGAGGTCTTCATAAATGATACTGCGGTGGAGTGGAGGAGCTTGAGGGGAAGAGGAGTCTCTCTGCAGAGGATACAAAAATCTGCAATAAGGTTGACAATCAGGAAGGGGTGGAGAGAATGCAAAAGGATCTGAGGGAACTAGAGGACTAGTCTAAGAGGTGGTAGCTGGGTTTCAATGCCAAAAAGTGCAAGGTTATGCACATAGAGCTGCAGAACCCAGGGGTTATGTGTAGGGTAGAGGGGTGGAACTTACGGTCACCGAGCAAGACAGAGATCCAAGGGTCACCATACCAGATGACCACAAGGTGGCTTGGCAGTGTGACAAAGCAGTGGAAAGGCTAGCAATATGTTGGGGTGCATTGGGAGAGGGATTTCTAGCAGAAGGAGGGAGATGGTGCTGCCGGTGTGAGCTCCACATGGAGTACTGTCTCCAGTTCCAAGGCCACACCTCTGCAAGGACAATGAAAGGGTGGAGGCAGTGCAAAGGGGGTAACCAAAATAGTAAGGGGGTTGCACATGAAGCCATACGAGAACAGGTTGCAGGAACTCAACATGTACTCCCTGGAAGAGAGGAGCATGAGAGGGGACATGACAAACCTAGAAGTACCTCACAGGAGTGAACAAGGTGCAAGTGGAGGGCTTATTTCAGAGAAAGGAAGGCACTAGAACAAGGGAGCATGCAATGAAGCAGGAGGGGCATAGAAGAGATGTGGGTAAATACTTTTTCACAGAAAGAGCAATGAAGGACTGGAACAGCCTGCCAGAGGAGGTAGTGGGGGCAAAGACTGTGAGAAGCTTCAAGCATGCATAGGATAGGCAGGAGGACATATTACTTAGAGGAACAGCGGCAGGGATTGAACACCAACAGTATGACTATGACTAACAGGCAGGGGCAAGGGGCAGAGTAGATGCGCCTAAGGGTCTTTCTGCTGACAAAATCTGTAGTTCTAAGTCTCATGTTTAGGGCCAACATTATCAGAAAAGCCAGTAAAGGGGAACCTCAGAGATATTTGGGCTAGGAAGGCCATTGTAGTGGTTAGGTTCCATGGTAAGAGTAAGGGATCATAAGGCGTTTTCTGATTGGGTACAGGACGGTTCATTACATCTCTGGAGCCACAGCAGTCAAAATTGCATGAAGGCACTAAATTATCCATTTAGTGGGAAGTGGAATAGTTCACGAAAAATTTTCATAAGCTTGTTAGAACTCTGGGTGTTCCTTCTAAGGAGTCCCAATGAGAGCCAGCCCAGTGGCGCAGAGGGCTGAGACACTGGATTTCTTACCTCGCGCCACACCAGTGACCCGGGTTCGGGAAGAACTTTGGGTCATTGGGGAGCTGGCACGGTAAGGGAGAGAGCGAGAGCAGGATTGGGACTGAGCAGCCAAAAGGCAGCTCTCCCTCCCGGGGTGGTTGTCCACCCATCGGGTAAAGTTCCAATGGGATGCTTAGGTGGGAAGGGGTGGCAGCAATTCCCAAGGGTGAGGTGGAAGGGACCGAGCTGGTACCCACGCATGTGTCTACCAGGGTCCTGGCTCAGGGTGAAAACCGGAAAGACACATAAGTCTCAATGAGGCAATGGGATGGGGAAAAGTGGCACATAAGATTTTCCTTTAATTTGTGGCTAAAGATATGATTTGGGGGCGGGGAGAGAAGAGATGGGGCATTTGATAGAGTGGATGGCAATGATTTAAAAAAAAAAAAAAAAAAAAAAAAAAAAAAAAAGAAAGGGGGAGTTTAGAATGGGAATGTTAGCAGATCAGTGTATGCAATGCGAGAAACTCAGGAAACTAAATGACTGACCTCCAGGTATGGATGGTTGCAGTGCAGCTGGACCTTGTAGCAGTAACAGAAACTTAAGCAATGCAGCACCACAGCTTTGAACACCACAATCCTGGCTACACCCTTTACAGAAAGGACTGGAGGAGGGTACAGAAGCCAAGGCAGCACTGTCAGACATGACAACTACAGAAGGACAGGGACCTGAAGGGGGTGGGGGAGAAACTAACAACAAAGCTTTCCCAGACACTAGATAAACTCACTACTAGCGCTTTCAGAACACCTACCCACAACTTCCACTTTCTACTGATGGCAGCCACCATCTCACAAGCAGCAGCGAGCTTCCCTAGCTCACTTTATGCTAATGTCCAGTTGACCTCTGCTATTGGTCGGCAGGACATAGTAGCATAAAGTGAGCTCAGGAAGCTCACTGCTACTCATGAGATGGTGGCTGCCAGCAATAAAGAAGTTGTGAAGCACTGCTGTAAAAACATTTTAGAGATTTAAAAATATATACACACACACACACACACACACACACACACACACACACACACACACACACAGTCTGAAAACACTAATCAGGAATTTTGTAGCGACTGGGGAAAGCTGTGCCTCTTCCAATGCTTTTTCCTTTAGGCCTGATATCAACTGGAGTGTCCCAGTAGCATCCTAGGTCTGGAGTCAAGGACTGGTGGTGGCATTCCAGGACAGATTCCTGGCTCAATCTGTAAGAGGAAGGGGAGGAGACGGAGCGATCTTCAACCTGGTCCTTAACAGAAATATGACCAGGGAGGTGTAAGTAACTAACCACTGGGGAACAGTGACCAGTCAGTATAGTTCAACAATGTGCTGGAGTCTGATCACACCAATTCTAAGACCAAGGTACTTGATTTTAAGGACTGGTTTTGGCAGAATGAGGGAAATATCAGATAGGGGGTATAATGGGTCGCTAACCTCCATGTAAGGAACGCAGGCAACCAATAGAAACATTATAAAAATGAGATGCAAAAAAAGCAATGAGAAAAGAGGGTAGCATTCAAAAAGTATAAAGCTAACCTAACAGATGAACAGAGGGGTTTATCCCACCTAAACAGGGTAAACAGCTTAGTGAGGAAGGGGAATGCAGAAACAAAAAAATGGCAGATAGGAGTGAGAGACGGAGAAGGCTCTTCCCGGCTACATTAGTAAAATACAAAAACAAAGAAAGGATTATCAGGCTGAAAAAGGAAGGGGTAGAAAGAAAAAGATGGTAGATATGGTGAACAGGAGTGTAGCCAGAAATTTCCATTTTGTACACAATCTCCAACAGTTACACTCCCCCAATTAAAAAATGTACACATCCTTTCCAAATGGCACCCCCTTCCAAACAAATCAGATTGTTGTCAGATGACTCCTCTACTCTCTAAAGAGGTTATACATGTATTGGACACTCCTCAGTGGCCTACACTAACCCAAATACTACAGATCAGTATGATAATATTAACAGAGTGGCTTATGGTTTGTGACAGGCACTCAACAAAACTGTACACAAATGTGTACAGTGAGTATGCCTGTCTACACCCTTGATGGTGAAGGATACAGGAGAATATTGGATGGGCAACCATATACAACCAGCCATTACATCGGAACTCAAAAGTGAAGCTCAAGAGATCTGATGTAATCAGAACATTGAGGTGGCAGCTCAGTCTTCTGGCTCACCACTACATTACTCTCCTCATCCCTCCAGCAGTATGGGATATCCCAATTTAGGGTTTACTATTTGTGTGGTTGGGGTTCATAAACTCTGGACAGTCATCCGAAATGCTGAAAACCATGGCAACCATCACAGCAGTACTTTAATTTTCAACAGACTGATGTGTGTGTGCATGCAATGGGTGTTTTCGTTGGAAACCAACACGTGCAGTCTCGGGGTTGAATGCTGTGGTACCACAGAAGGTTACAACCAAATTCCATGACCTGGTACAGCAGCATTTGAAAGGGACGCAAGTCCATAAACTCTACTATACACTATAAAAGTAAAGTACCAGCGAGTGATCAGGCCCAAGCACAGAGTATTGACATGGGAGCTACTGCAGAGGAGAATAATTAAAGAGCTACAGTTACTGAAAGGTAGACAAGGTGTAGACTGTCTACACCCTAGGGTGCTATGAACAGTGGGGGCAAAAGCCTGCACCACCACTAACAGATCTCTTCAACTGCTTGAAGACAACCATACTGGCATGTGTTGCCAATACACAGAAGTAGGGGTGACAAGGGAAAAGATACCAGCTAGCCAGTCCGACCTCAACTGTCCAGAAGGTGCTAGAATCCATTATTAAAGAATGGCTAGTAGAGTATCTGCAAGTAAACTGGCTGCTGGACAGTAAGCAGCATGGGTTCATAACAACATGATCTTGCCAGAGAAACCCAACTGATGTAATGCCTTAAAGTCCTGGTATAACTCATCCACATACAGTAAGACTAGCACCACCAACTGTCAAACCAAACTAAGGTACTCAAAGGCCAATCAGTGAAAACAGTACAGCCGGTCGTCCAGCACAGCACTAGCACTACCACTTGTGACGCCAGCAACCCAGGTTCGGGAATGGGCCAGGTCGATGACCCGGTGCTGTCCTGACCTGCAAAGTCCTGCACACTGGAGCAAGGAACAGAACAGAGTAAGGGTGGAGCAGACTGAAGAGGAGAAGGATCCAGGGCTAATTACACCCAAAAACCTTACACTAACTGCCCACTGTAATAAGGCAGAGGGCAAAGTCAACAGAATGCTGGGCTGCATAGGCTGGGGTGGGGTGGGGGTACAAGAGTAAAGAGGTGATACTGCCACTGTACAGATCCCTGGTAAGGCCATATTTGGAGACTGTGTGCTGTTCTGGAGTTCTCACATGAGGAAGATTAGAGTCTGTAAGGAGAGGAAGGCCACCAGGATAATCCAGAGGCAACAGCGTAACTATCAGGGTAGGAATCAACCTTGGGATGTAATCACTGGAATCTAGGAGTAAGTAGAGACAAACATTCTAATTACTGCAAGGAATAAACGAAGTGGACAGTACTGCGCTTTTCACTTTCAGTGGCAGCATTACAAACAAAACTGGTACGGGAAGGACATAGAGGCATTTGAAGAGCCAAATCCCTTATGGAGGTTTGGTGCCCTAAGAGTAATACTTACTTGCATCCACATGGCTATCTCGTAACAGTTACCAATTCCAAGAATATAAAAAGGTAGTAATTTTCTCCAAGCCAGTGTTAATTGCTTATCCCAGTCTGCATCCTCCCTCAAGGCACTTGACCCTGTGAGGCGCTCATCTGGAGCAGTTCTCATGAAACACCTGGGTTTTCGTCATCCATGACTTTCCAGCTATATATTACTGCATTTACTATATGAAAAAATTACTCACCTTAGTAATCTTGTTTCTTCCAATGTATTCTTCTGTAACCCCTAGATGGCGCTATCCCAGGGGCTACTACCCCTGCCTGATTTGCCACTAACAGGTTGAGGGGCCTGGATCCAATGGCGGGTGCCTCCACCCAGAGGTCAGGGTTTGCAATAGTTAAACTAACTTGGTCACAGCCCTCTGGGACACTGCAACCCCCCTTTCTTCCCACTAGTGGCCCACACAATATATCAGAATTACCTTCACAGTATACACTTACCCCCAGGTCTGGTTCCAGCACTGGGACCTCCTGTGAAATGAGATACAGTGCAACAATCACAGTACAGTACATTAACAGACAAATACCTCAGGCAGTATAACTTTGCTGAAACAAGCAGCTCTGATTTATTTAGGGGGATATAACAAGGACAGGGGGAAATCAGATTAATTAGCTTATCACTCTAATAATTCATTTATGGCTCTGTGCACAGGCCTATCCCTATCAGTTACTGTCCCTGGGTACCCAAGCCCTAGTGGCTAGTCCAAACCGTGGGCAGCTGGTAGGGCCCTTTCACACAGAGAAAAGGAGAATTAAACAGTCAGCAGTACAGTAATTCCATTTGGATTTAATGTGGCATTCAACAGGAGCGACCTTCTGAATTAGTACTCACGACTCCAAATAAGATAGGGTCCTTCAATGTCAGCAGGGCTCACTTGAGGTACACAAACCTCTTCACACATCCATATAAAAGAAAGCACTATACCAGGCAGGCTGCATCTGTATCCCGATCGCACTACTGCACAATACCCAGGAGAACACACAGCAGATTCAGTTCCTGACAGACCGAGTGCAATTTTCAGCAATTCCTCCAGTCTTCTACAGGTGAGCCTGGTTTCTACTCTTCAGAGATCCTTTGATTCTTTTCACAGGACGGATTCAGTCCTAACAAGCTGTTACACAAGCTGCAGACCGAACTCTGGGCCTTACACACGCTTTTTGACTAAAACTGCACACTGAAAAAGCACAGGGCTCCTTCCTTCTTCACTGCCAAAGCTCAACTGAAACTCCAACCGACAAAACCGGCACTTCCTTTGAGTTCCTCCCAGTTCTTGACTGGATTGGCTGTCACCACAATAGACTGCTGCTGTTGGTCCAAAAGGCACTGAAGTCTAAACTACATCTCCCAGAGTCACTGCCCATACAATCCTCTTGTGGCTGGCTCAGATTATGAGTCCAAGTTCTGATTCGTCCAAGGCACCATTTTAGAGCTAGCTTACCCCACACTGATTGGATCCAGTTCAGCAGTTCAAAACTAGAATGGGAACTAGCAGACAGTTCTGACTGCAAAGAAAGCAGGTTAGACAACCTGTAATTTCATTATTACTCTAAATAATTTCTGGCCAACAGTTACATCTTTCAGATAGGTTCCTTTGCACTCCTAGTGACTGCAAAATGAAGTGAATTGGCAGCAGCTCGAGTGGTACTCAGAGAAGCACACAGTCCCCCCATACAAACTAATTATGTCTGCAAGCAGACAGCTCTTAAAGAGACAGTACCAGAGGCTCTAAAACACTCACTGATAAATGGCTTAAATGCCAAACACCATTCAGGCTTGGAGCATTCAAGCAAGCTCCTGAAGTCTTTTGGGAACCCCATTTGCAGGGGGTTACACCTTCCTGGAGTGGGAAAGCTTGACGTCGCTGGCAAGCAAGTACCCCATAAGTTTCAACTGCAACCATATACATTTGCATTAGGCTCGCATATGTAATCATCAGTCAATAGATCATTTTACCAAGAACACATTTCTGAAACATTGCAGTACGTCACTCTTTACACAGTACTACACACATTGTACCATAACTCAAGTTATTACTCTTGTACATGAAACCTGAAGAGAGGGGCCTTCCATATCAGTTACCTTGGGGCTGGATGGGGCAAGGCACCATACTTAGAGGGCAACACAAGTAACTTGGAGTTAGCACTGACGCTCAGTTTGGGCAATGAGCCTGGGACACACACTCTTATGGACAACATTGAGAGGCAAGTCCACAGGCCTCCCAAGTGAATCATAACTGAGGTGCACCACAGGCTTTACAGCTCGACCAGTCTTTCTAGGGGAACTGTTATAGTCTCTGCACTCTGAGCCTCATTTTCAGCATTGTCCTCACTTGTCAGGAGTCTCCATGGGGTAAAGAGGCTAGAACTTGGGGCACTTTCAGCTCCAGGAGTTACAGTTTCTGAGTCCACAACATTTGGCTCACAGGAGAGCTTTAGACACTGGCAGTGGACTGTCAGGGCACTCAAAATACTTTTCTTGTTCTGGTGTATCACCAGTCTGACCCAATCCATCATTTTCCTCCCTGAAAGCTCAAACAGTTCAACCATGCACAATGATTCCATTTCATCTGATCTGATGCTTTGCACCTCACTTTCAGGAGCATCGGCTCCAGGGACGAGCTGGGGCTTGGACAGTCCAGAAGGCCCAGCTTCATCTCCAGTATTGACTAGGGATTGCCCCAAAACAATTGACTCAGTTCGTAAGAAGGATAGTATTCAAAGTCACTCTCACTTTATTCCGATATGGACTGACAGTCATGCTCAACTGGGACTTGTGAGGGAACACTTTAACTTTGCTTCTGTAGGTGCAGACTTTCTTGATCTTTTCTTAGCAGCAGCTCTAGTTACTGGTCCAGAGGGGCATCTTCTAGGGCTCAGACTCAATTAAGATTTGTCCAATGGGCAGTAAATGATTTCTATGCATTGTTTTTACATCTTTGAATTATTCTCAGGCCTTACTTTGTACACTGGCAGATCATCTAGTTTGCCCACTACAATGTGAGGAGATGGTGCCATCTGTCAGCAATCTTGTGCTTGCCATGCAGTCCCAGATTTCTTAGCAATACCGATCTCCCTCCTGAGTTCCTGTGCTTCCACCTTTATCATACCTTTCTTTGTTGGCCAGATTTCTTTTGGCAGCCATGGTTTAAGCCAGTTGGTACGCATGAGTTAGCTGGGCCTTTAACTTTGCACATACTGTAAATAGTTGTCAGCTTGAACCCCATCAGGAGAGACCCCAAACACACATCTACTGGTAGTCGAGCTTCTTCCAAACATCAGGCGGTAGGGGAGAATCCAGTGGCATCACTTTGGTGCAGTTATAAGCATGTACCAGGGTGCTAATTTGTTGGCTCCATCTAGGCTTGTCCTTGGGTGCAGGGTGCCTAGCATATCTAGCAAAGTGTGGTTGAAATGTTCAGGCTGTGGGTCCCCTGGGGTGGTGGTAGGAGTGGTTCTGGACTTTCGCACTTCCACAGAGAAAGCACTCTTTGATCAGACGACTCTCAAAGTCTCTCCCTTGATCAGAATGGATTCTTTGTGGAGCCCCATAGTGAACAAAAGTTTTCTACAAGTACTTTGGCCACATGGATGCTTTCTGGTCTTTGGTGGGAAAGCTTTGGCATATCTCGTGAAATGGTCAGTGACCACCAGCACATTACTGATATTTCTTTGATCCGACTCCAAACTCAGAAAATCAATACAGACCAGCTCCATGGGTGCACTGGTGGTGATGTTAACAAGGGGGCAGCCCTCTGGGGCAAAGTTTTCTCTGTAAGCAGCGACTACAAGTTCGAATGTGTTGCTCCACATCAGCCCTCATCTTAGGCCAATAGAATCTGGATCTCACCAAGTCAAGTGTTCTGTCTATACCAAGGTGCCTCATTGGTTGTGCAAGGACCTCAGTACTGAGTCTCGAAGGCAGTGGCAGCACTAGTTGTTTGTCTACTTGTCCCCCTCTGTTCACTGTTTCTCTGTATAACAGTTTATTGATCAGTTTCAACTTAGGACCTTCTTTGTACAACAGTGCAGTTCTCAAATCAGTGGAGCGTATTTGGACACATCTTTTCCTGCATAGAGGGCTTCTAAAGCTGCTTTGATCATGGGATCGCGGGATTGAGCCCGCTGAATACTGTCATTGTCCAGCTGAGGCAGTGCACCAATGTCTATTGCAGAAAAGTGGCAATAAGCAGCAGGTATGCAATTCTCAGAGGCTCCCAAGCAATCCACCATGCAGTCCACTGCGTCCGGACATTTGTTCCTCCCTGTCAAACTTCGGCAGAGTGCCCGAATGTCAGGTTCTGCCAATCGGACCCAATCATTCTGGGGAACAGGCCTGGGGAGAGAGCATCAGCATCTATGTGGTTCAGACCTGCTCGGTATTCGAGAGCATAGTCATATGTAGATAATGCAGAAAGCCACCATGGCTAGTGGCATCCAACTTAGCTGAGGTCTGCACATAGGTCAAAGGATTATTGTCAGTTTTACTAGTATTTTAGCCCCATACAAGTACTCATGGAATTGGTCAACAATAGCCCACTTCAAAGCTAGGAACTCTAACTTATGTACAGGATAGTTCTTTTCGGATGGGGTCAGGCTTCTACTGGCAAAGGCCACTGGTCTCAGGCCATTCTCGCCCTCTTGGTACAACACAGCCCCAACCCTTGCAAGCTAGCATCAGTGTGCAGGACGTAAGGTTTTCTTGGATCGGCATAGGCCAGCACTGGAGCATGGGTGTTGATATATGATCTCATGAAAAGCAGTCTCATCAATCGGAGTCCAGCGGGCCCCAAATACTTCACTGGATGAAAATACACTCTTTCAGTCTTGAGGGACGCTGACTTTGGTATTTTTTGTGGGTTGGGGATACCTTGAGTAAGGTTAAGTAGAGGCGGATCACTCTTGAATAGTCCTTGATGAAGCCGTCACACAACCACAGAATCCCAGGAATCTTTTGCAGTTCTTTAGATTTTGGGCTGTAGCCAGGTGGTCAAGGCCTCAACTTTACTTGGGTCGGTCTCTCATTCCTCGGTGGATACTATGTGTCCCATATACTTTACTGATGTTTGAAAGAATTGACACTTATCAATGGACAGTTTAAGGCCAAAGTCCTCCAGTCGGTCCAATACCTTAAATAATCTGCTCTCATGTTCCTCCAGTGAGCTGCCAAACACAATAACATCATCTAGGTATACCAGGCACTCTAGTAAGTTCATGTCCCCACTGCACGCTCCATCAATCGTTGAAAAGTGGCTGGGGCACCTGAAACCTTTGAGGCATCCCTCATGAATTCATAGAAGCCAAGCTGAACAGATAAAAGGCTGCCTTCTCACGGTCCCTCTGGGGCCATCGATCTGGTAGTACCCACTGCGGAGATCCAGCACAGAGAACCACTTGCTCCCCGCTTAGGCAGTCCAAAGCATCCTGAATGCGGGCATTGTGTACTGAACAGGATAGTCCACGGTTTAAGATGCGATAATCCACACACATCCTTACTGTTCCATTCTTTTCCTCACTACCACAATGGGGAACGCATAAGGGCTTCTGGATTCTTGTATTACACCAGCAGCTAACATCTCTTGCAGATGCCGTCTCACATCATCTATGTCAGCAGGTGCCAGGCGTCGAGACCTCTCACGAAATGGTCTTTCGTCATGCAGCCGGATATTGTGCTCAGCTCCTTGCACGCATCCCACATCCCATTCCTTTAAAGAAAACACCTGGTCTCTCTGGCAAGCTTCTCACTGATCCTCACTTTCCATTCAGCTGGCAGCGGGAGTCGCATCAAACAAGTCAGGCGTTACTCTGTCATTCTTCCTTGAACTCTTGCTGCTGGGTAGCACTGCAGTGTCTGCACAATGCACATTAGCCAGGATGCAACCTCTGTTTACTCGAATGTCTCTTTCAGACACATTATGAACTTGGACCATTACCTTCTGGCATAAGCATGGGCTCCTAGCGGCAAAATACTAGGCTTGACCAGTAGTCTCTGGCAATTTTCTCCATCGCCTGGTGCATCCAACATTAATATTTTATTCTTAACATCCTTTCTGATACGGACCTCTCCCTGTAAGGTACACTGGGCATTTGGCGCCAGGATCAGAGACTCAGGATCCTTCTTCCATACAATTCCGACCGGTTCCTCTGGTTCTGTTTTTTCAGCATCTCTGTGCCTCATAGGCCTTCTTAATTAAAGCCGAACTCTTAAAGCTCTACTAGTCTTTGACCCTGTTTTCATAACACAACTGTGCCAGCCTTCCCAACATAGGAGCATTTGTTCCAATCAACAAAGGGACACCATCATACAGTCCAGTGGGGGGACACTCAGGCTAGGTCTCTACTTGTTCGGCCACTCCAGCCACGGAGGTGGGGAAAGACAGCCAATTGGATATACCCGGAATAGGGTAGGCTTTCACTTAACCCCATACATGCAGTCCTTCTAATGGTTGTAAGGGTACGTCTGACAAATGCTTCCGATACCAATCCTGGAACATAATTGTCACTTGGGAGCCACTGTCTAATACAGCTCTTGTAGACACTCCATTCACCTTTACAGTGGTCTCCATGGAGGGATCCACTATTCTGGACCAGTCTGGAGAGGCGGTAGTGGGGCCTGGGCAACTGACCTTGCCACAAAAGGACGGAATTAGCATTTTGGTGCCCTCACTGGGATCATGTCGGGCACCTCTTAACCACTGATTTCTTCTCCGAAGCTCTCCTTGTAGCCTATATGCAACTTTGTCAGTGTCTTTGGGACTGGCATTCCTTTCATGTGCCCATCTTTCCCACAATTATAGCAAAACATACTTTCTGGAGTTTGAGCTGGCCGAGGCGCCACACTGGGAGCCAGGGCGGGTATTATTAACTGGAAACCTGGGTGCCATCTCTGTCTGCGGCGTGATAAGCATTTGGAGACATCTCATCAGTTTCTCCACTTCCATGGTCAAGGAATTGAGTTTGAGCTGTTATCAGCAGGAGATACATGGTGGGTACCCCACCCCATAGCAGATGCAGTCGGATATAGGTCAGTCTGCATTTGCAGGCGTGGTTTCATAAAGGGACTGTTTTTGAATTCTCGATCTCTCTCAACAGTTCGCCCCATTGTGGCATATCTTTTTCCTTGTCAGAGCACTCATTGACTGTCAACCTCTGCCCTGAACTTCACTTGATGGGTCACCCTCAGTCACTCGGGTCAAGTAGCCACAGCTGTTGGTGCAGGTACCTCCCGAGGTCGCCTTTTCTCAACTCCTCGAATTCTCTCATTAACTCATCATAGGAGGGTGGGATTCCAGTCGATTTGCCAGGTAATCTGAGCAACAGCAGTTCTGAGAAGGGGCAGACTTAAGGATTCTGTCCAGTCTGGTTCGGTCCAGTTCAATCGCTGGCAAACTACCCTTTCTGAGGCATTCTTGCAAAAATTTTTCCAGCCGAGAGACATACACAGACAACAACTCCCTTGGTACTGTTGTGCATTTCTTACTCTCCACCATAGGTCCTCATCAGAATCTGGGCTCCATACACATTCTCCAAGGCCTCAAGATAGGCCTGTGCAGTCGCCCAGGGTTACTGGCCCGCTTAGCACGGATGGTAGCCAGGCGAGGACCTCGGAGTCTCACTAACCTCTTCGCCGCCTCTGAGCATTGCCATTCTAGCACTTGGGGGCAACATAGGTCTATCCAGGTCTCCCAGTCATCCTCCCTTGGGGGTGGGGAGGTAGAGAAGATCCTCAACCTTCGTAAGAGTCGTGACTAATGGCAGGTGCAGAAATAGGAGTCTGCATTGTTCAGCCACCATTACGGGCACTGGAGCAGGAGAGGGTGTTGGGGAGGAACACCCCAGGTGGCAAGAATAGTTTCTTCAAGTCCTCCACAGTTTTCCCCTCCCAGCAACCATTCAGCAAATTTCTCCTCAAAAGTTTCAGATAGTGGTGGGGCTGATTCCCCGGTCTTTACTGTCCTTAGTTATCACTCTCCAAGCAGTGAGGGCTCCTCTGGGTAATGGTCTGTGGCACTTTGAGCTATCTATGGGATCCTTAACTCTACTAGGCCAGGAAAGTGTGGGTGAGCAGATTAGCATGCCGACCCACCACCACAGGGTTCTGTAAACCTTCCCCTTGGAAAGTACTCCTGCACAGTGTCCGTGATTGATACCCAGGGGATGTCCAGGATAAGCATAGCATTTTGGGGTCGATCTCCTCCCAGTACACCACTCCACCAGCCGGTGCACAGCCACTTCTGTCGGGTACCCATTTTTTCTTAAGTGGTTCAGAAATATGGCCACTAGAGGACACACATCCCAGCGGTGAGCCTCCAAGATGTAACCCCAGATGGCGCTATCCCAGGGGCTACTACCCTGCCTGATTTGCCACTAACAGGTTGAGGGGCCTGATCCAATGGCGGGTGCCTCCACCCAGAGGTCAGGGTTTGCAATAGTTAAACTAACTTGGTCACAGCCCTCTGGGACACTGCAACTCCCTTTCCCACTAGTGGCCCACACAATATATCAGAATTACCTTCACAGTATACACTTAACCCCAGGTCTGGTTCGGCACTGGGACCTCCTGTGAAATGAGATACAGTGCAACAATCACAGTACAGTACTTTAACATAGACAAACACCAGGCAGTATAACTTGCTGAAACAAGCAGCTCTGATTTATTTAGGGGATATAACAAGGACAGGGGAAATCAGATTAATTAGCTTATCACTCTAATAATCCATCTATGGCTCTGTGCACAGGCCTATCCCTATCAGTTACTGTCCCTGGGTACCCAAGCCCTGGTGGCTAGTCCAAACGTGGCAGCTGGTAGGGGCCCTTCACACAGAGAAAAGGAGAATTAAACAGTCAGCAGTACAGTAATTCCATTTGGATTTAATGTGGCATTCAACAGGAGCGACCCTGAATTAGTACTCACGACCTCCAAATAAGATAGGGTCCTTCAATGTCAGCAGGGCTCACTTGAGGTACACAAACCTCTTCACACATCCATATAAAAGAAAGCACTATATCAGGCAGGCTGCATCTGTATCCCGATCGCAATTACTGCACAATACCCGGGAGAACACACAGCAGATTCAGTTCCTGACAGACCGAGTGCAATTTTCAGCAATTCCTCCAGTCTTCTACAGGGTGAGCCTGGTTTCTACTCTTCAGAGATCCTTTGATTCTTTCACAGGACGGATTCAGTCCTAACAAGCTGTTCACAAGCTGCAGACCGGAACTCTGGGCCTTACACGCTTTTTGACTAAAACTGCACACTGAAAAAGCACAGGGCTCCTTCCTTCTTCACTGCCAAAGCTCAACTGAAACTCCAACCGACAAAACCGGCACTTCCTTTGAGTTCCTCCCAGTTCTTGACTGGATTGGCTGTCACCACAATAGACTGCTGCTGTTGGTCCAAAAAGGCACTGAAGTCTAAACTACATCTCCCAGAGTCACTACCCATACAATCCTCTTGTGGCTGGCTCAGATTATGAGTCCAAGTTCTGATTCGTCCAAGGCACCATTTTAGAGCTAGCTTACCCCACACTGATTGGTCCAGTTCAGCAGTTCAAAACTAGAATGGGAACTAGCAGACACAGTTCTGACTGCAAAGAAAGTAGGTTAGACAAACTGTAATTTCATTATTACTCTAAATAATTTCTGGCAAACAGTTACATCTTTCAGATAGGTTCCCTTGCACCCTAGTGACTGCAAAATGAAGTGAATTGGCAGCAGCTCGAGTGGTACTCAGAGAAGCACACAGTCCCCCCAGACAAACTAATTATGTCTGCAAGCAGACAGCTCTTAAAGAGACAGTACCAGAGGCTCTAAAAACACTCACTGATAAATGGCTTAAATGCCAAACACCATTCAGGCTTGGAGCATTCAAGCAAGCTCCTGGAAGTCTTTTGGGAACCCCCATTTGCAGGGGGGTTACACTTCCATATTCATAACTCTCTGCAGTTAGCCTGCTCAGTAGAACTGCCCAGAGAACTGGAACTATATGCTAATGATGGACTCATTGGCTAGTGACAATATTCAAACTGCTGCCTCCATCTGCTGCATGTTCCATCAATGTCTCAGATTTCTAGGAAGTCCACAAGGCAACCCATCTCAAACTACTTAAACCTGAATGCTGCCTAATGCAGCATGCTTATACTATGGGCCTATCAACGAAGTCTGATACTAATGATTATTGTATCAGTTACTATTCATGACTAGAATCACCTGGGAGAAAGAAAGGATAGTAAAAAAACAGGATTAAAAAGGTATGTGAACCTGTGTTTGGGACTAATAACTAGAAGACCATGCAGATGCTATGGTTCTGGAAGGGAAGGCAGGGAGGAAGGAAGAGTTATGAATATGGAAGAATATATTGGAAGAAACAAGATTACTAAGGTGAGTAATTTTCTCTTCTAACCCAGTGTATTCTTCTCATATTCATAACTCTGCAGACTTCAAAGCAGTACCTTTGGAGGTGGGCAGAGAACCTACTTAGGAAAGAGGCTCTGCAGGACTGCTGTGTCAAACCTGGCACCACTTCTGGACTGCAAGTCCAAACTGTAATGTTTGGTAAAGGTGTGTACTGTTCTCCAGGTAGCCGTTTTACAGATCTCCACTAAATGGATATCCCTTAAAGCTGCTACGGAAGCAGCTGTTCCCCTAGTAGAATGCCCAACCCCCCCCCCCAGGCGTGCTGGGGCCAGTTTTCCAGACTGTGTAACAAAACTGAATGCACTGAACTATCCAGTGAGAGACTGATCTCTTGAAGGTTGGAGTGCCTTTTCCCACATCCCCATTAAGTCAGAAAAAGTTCTGTGATCCTTGGTGTGGGTCAAATAATAACTCAATGCCCCATTTACATCCAGACTATGGTGTCTGCGCTCACCTGAACTGAGAATGTTCTGTGAAGACTGGCAGTATTATGGACCAATTTAAGTGGAAATCAGAAAACCACCTTAGGAAGAAACCTCCTATTAGTTCGAAGCACTACTTTATCATAAGAAAGGATAAATAATAGACACATAATGCTTGCAATTCACTTATTCAACTAGCAGAAGTGACTGCCACCAAAAACAGTTTTCCAGGGGATATACTACAGACGAGCTGATGACATTGGCTCAAAGGGAGGTTTCATGAGACGAGCAATGCAAATGTTCAGGTCCCATACAGGGACTGGCTCTTTAACAGGAGGATGCAAGTGACATAACCCTTTAAATAACTTTTTGAAAATGGGATTAGATGCAAGGGAAACATTTTTCCCCTGCAAAAAGAAAAGCTGAAATTGATGCCAAGTGCACCTTTACAGATGCATATTTCAGACCTTGTGGGTGTAATGCAGTGAGGTAGTCTAGCAATATACTGGGACTTCTGCTAGTGAAGGAGAAATCTGCTTGGCATCACACCAGATCAAAAACCTTTTCCATTTAGCATTATAGGTTCTCTCAGTAGAAGGCTTTCTATATCCCTTTAGTATGTCCAGAACAGCCTGAGGGACTTAAGTTTGCAAACTCCAAGTCCTCAAGAGCCAGGCCTTGAGCCCGAGAGCCCTGAGGTTTGGATACAGAATCTTTCCCTGATGGGAAGTCATAAGATTGTGCCTCTTGGGTAAGATGATTGGTCTGGACACTGACATGAACAACAGGAGGGGGTACCATGGCTGTCTGGCCCAATCAGTAACGTGGATGCAGGCTGTGACCAGAGTTTGATTAGTACTCTGAAGATGAGGGAAGGGAGGAAAAGCATACAGATACCTTCCCTGACCAGTCCAGGGCTAGGGCATCCAGAGAGACTGTACCCTTGACTGGTGGCCTGCAACAAGAGAGATGTGAGTTCTCATGGGATGCAAAGAGCCACCCCCAGGGTGCCCCATCTTCTGAACACCGAATCTAGAACTTGTCTGTTAAGAGACCATTCGTGATGTGCCTGGTTGATCCTGCTTAGGGCATCTGCCAGGGTATTGTCTTTTCCCGGTGCATGAATGACCTACAGAGAAGCTTTCAGTGAGCAGGCCAATTCCTAGATCTTCATAGCCTCTGTGCACAGGGGATCAGACCTTGTGCCCCCTTGCTCGTTTATGTAGTACATTGTAGTGGTGTCTGTTCTGACCTGCACCACCTTTCCCTGTATCAACTGGGACAAGCTTTTCAGAGCCAGAAACATTGCCCAGAGCTCCAGCAGATTTATGTGGAGAAGAGACTCCACACTTGACCAGGTGCCATGGGTAGTGTGCTCTCCTATGTGAGCACCCCATCCTAACAAAGCAGCATTTATGGTGAGGAAGACTGAGGGATTTTCAATCTGAAAAAGGGACTCCTGCCTTAGGTTGTGGATATCTGTCCACCACTGTAGGGACTGAATCACAAATTGTGTCACAGGAATCAATTTGGACAGACAGTGTGCCCTTAGATGGAACTGAATATCCCTCATTCAAAATCTTGCTCCCAAGACAACTCCTGTTGCTGCAGCCATATGTCCCAATAGTTGAAAGTATCTTCTTGCTGGACCGGGCTTTCCCAGCTTGAACAAAGCAATCAGTTGCTGAACAGACTGAACCCTTTCCTCTGCATTTTGTGAATACCCTTGGTGCGGAGGAGAGACCGAAGGGCAGGGCTGATAACTAGTAGTGACCTGAAGGGAGTCTGAATTGGAGATTTTCTATGCGACTCCCTTATGAGGATGTGAAAATAGGCATCCTTTAAGTCCAGGGATGCCAACCAATCTCCCTGCTGAATGACTGGCATAATCAGAGACAGGGTTACCATTCTGAATCTTGGTTTTACAAGATACTTGTTCAGATGCCTTAGGTCTAGAATAGGCTACCACTCCCCATTTTTCTTTTTGGTGAGAAAGTAGTGACAGTAGAAACCTCTTCCCCTCTGAAGCCTTGGTACCTGTTCCACTGCTTTTATGCAGAGCAGGGTTTGAACCTCCTTTTCCAGGAGCTGTTTTGAGAAAAGAAGCTGATTTGAACAACTTTGATTTTAGAAGAGGAAGAGACTTGAAACAGAGAGTCCCTGACTCACCATTTCCAAAACCCACTTGTCTGATTATGGCCTGCCAGGCCTGGAAAAAGTGAGCCAGTCTACCCCCTACTGGTATTAGGGAGGCAGCCTTGGCAAAGAAGTTGGGGAGTTTGTTTTGATGGTGCCTGAGCCTTGGTGGATTGGAACCTCTCCTGCCTCTGGCTCTGTAATATCTAGTCTGCTGTGGGCATGGCTGTAGCTGTGGGACAGCTGGAGCCTGATAGAAGGGCCTACCATAAGGGGACCTTCCTTTGCCTCCCCTTTGATAAGGCCTGTATGAGGTAGAAGGCCTTTCCTTAGAGGAATTGCTCTCATAGGTGGCTTTGTATTTATCCACCTTCTTCATATGCTCTTCGGTTTGCTTACCAAAGAGGAAATGGTCTTGCACAGGAAAGTCCACAGCCTTAGCCTGGGTGTCCTATGTCAAATTTGTAGCCCGTAGCTAAGCGAATCTTCTCAGGGCTACAGTCAGAGCCATAATACTAGCAGCATTATCATTGGCATCTGCTGCCATCTGGAACTGGTATTTAGATGATTCCAGTCCAAACCTGGCTGTTTCTGCCAAGTCGTCAGAGACAGGGGAGGGCACCTTCTCCGACATGGCCAAAATAGGCTGCCAGTGTTTTTTTTTTTGTTTTTTTTAAATTACTGTGCAGGATAAGCCTGGTGATTAGCTTGTCTGACCCCCAGGGAGGCAGCTAAATACCCTTTTTTGGAGATGCTGTCCACTTTCCTTGAATCCTTCTCAGGTGGATGAGAGGATAAAGGAACCCTCACCTTCTCACAGGCTGCTTGCTGGACTATACCCTGATGATCAGGGTGAGAACAGAGGAATTCAGACCCTTTTCTGTCCAGCTGGTACTTATCAGCCTTCTTATCCAGAGGCGTGACAGAGTTAGGGTTCTGCAGGATTGTAAATAAATCCTTTTGAAACAATTGATAGGCAGAAAGAGTTTTAGTGGGTGTTAACCCCATCATTTCTATGTACTCCGCCTACTCCTCATCTTCTATGACCTCTGTGGCAGCCAGGTCAAGGGCATCTACCATTTTCCTTACAAAGGAAGAGTGTGAGGAAAAAATCCTCAGGCCTGGGAAGAGAGCCAAATTCCTGCTCTGGTGAGATCTCTGGTTCAATGGGCTCACCATAATTATCCTCTGGTATCTCATAATCCCCAGTATCCAAATCCTGGGAAGGAGTAGACTCCAGAACCGGAGGAGGAGGTGGTATAAATCCCTGAATTGCCTCAATGAACTTAATGGCCTTGGCAATCTCCTCAGCAGTAGGCAGATTGTCAGGCACAGAAGAATCCCCTTTTGGTTTTTCCTGGGATTCAATGTGCTTAGTCTTAGTTTGCTTTGGAGGGGACCGGAGAGTCAGCCAGCCCAATCAGTTAAAAAAAAAAAAAAGATTGATCTACCCTCATCAGGAGTGATAAAGAAGAAACTGCGGTTTCAATTCGCTGATTTAGAAGGTGTTGGCCGGTTAGAGCCTGTAGCACCTTTGTCCAACTTTTTCTGCAACCTCTCCATTCTTTTCTCCACAGTTTTCTGTGGGAATGACTTATAAATTTCACAGTCTGAGTTACAATGCTCTGTTCCCAGGCAGACCACACAGCATTCATGTTAGTCTGCTCTGGAAAACACTTCCCCACATTTCACACAGTTTTTAAAACCTGGGGGACCAGTCTTTCATTGTTTTTTCTGTAGGCTCCATTCTCAGGAGAAAAATCTTAAACACTAAAGATAATCTTTTTTTGGCATGGTCAGTTCAGGAACCGATCAGGCTTCCCAAAATGAACAGATACATTTTTCAATAGGAACCGGTTAGCGGTTCTCAGAACCAGTTCAGTGGTTCACTGTAACTGGGTTAGCGGTTATGGAGAAGCCGGGTTAGCGGTTTCAACCAACATTTTAAAATGGTTTTAAAGAATAAAATATAAGAAAACAAAGTGGGAAAGTTCTGCAACTAAAAGTAAACTACTCGGTTTCCCAATGGTTATACTGAACTGTGAGGAAGCAAGAAATTAACGCAAAAACTAACAAAACCAACACAAAATTAGACAGAATAAAAACACTAAATGAAGGCAGCAGTAAGAAATTTATGTATAATTTCAGAAATTATACTTCACAATATAGCCAACGAATGACCTAAGGAGTCTCCTCGGTGTCTTGACTTGTGAGGGTGAGTAAGAAATCTGAGAAATCGATAGAACAAGCAGCAGATGGAGGCAGCAGTTTGAATATTGTCATGAGCCAATAATTCCATCATTAGCATATAGTTCCATTTCTCCAGACAATTCTACTGAGCAGGCTAACTGCAGAGAGTTATGAACATGGGGTTAGAATACTGTATTTGCATGTAAATGTAAATCAGACAGTGTGGTGCATCTTGTAGGTCTTTACCCTGGACTTCAGCTAAACACATTCTTGCGTTTCTAGATGTAACCCCCCTGCAAATGGGGGTTCTCAAAAGACTTCCAGGAGCTTGCTTGAATGCTCCAAGCCTGAATGGTGTTTGGCGTTTAAGCCATTTATCTGTGGGTGTTTTTGGAGCCTCTGGTGCGGTCTCTTTGGGAGCTGTCTGCTTGCAGCCATGATTGATTTGTATGGGGGGACTGTGTGCTTCTCTGCTTGAGTGCCACTCGAGCTGCTGCCAATTCACTCCATTTTTGCAGTCACTGGGAGTGCAAAGGGAACCTATCTGAAAGATGTAACTGTTTGCCAGAAATCATTTAGAGTAGTGATGAAGATGCAGTTTGTCTGGCCTGCTTTCTTTGCAGTCAGAACTGTGTCTGCCTGGTTCCCCATTCTGGTTTTGAACTGCTGAACTGGACCAATCAGTGTGGGTTAAGGTAGCTCTAAAATGGTGCCTTGGACGAATCAGAACTTGGACTCGTAATCTGAGCCAGCCACAAGAGGATTGTATGGGCAGTGACTCTGGGAGATGTAGTTTGCCCCTATTGGTCCAAAAAGGCGCCGAAGTCCAGTCTATTGTGAGTGGCAGCCAATCCAGCCAAGAACTGGGAGGAACTCAAAGGAAGTGCCCAGTTTTGTCTGCTGGAGTTTCAGTTGAGCTCTGGCAGTGAAGAGGGAAGGAGCTCTGTGCTTTTTCGGTGTGCAGTTTTAGTCGGGAAACGTGTGTAAGGCCCAGAGTTCCGGTCTGCAGCTTGTGTAACTGCTTGTTAGGACTGAATCCGTCCTGTAAAAAGAATCAAAGGATATCTGAAGAGTAGAAACCAGGCTCACCCTGTAGAAGACTGGCTAAATTGCTGAATTGCACTCGGTCTGTCAGGAACTGAATCTGCTGTGTGTTCTCCCGGTATTGTGCAGTAATTGCGATCGGGATAGAGAAGCAGCCTGCCTGGTATAGTACTTTCTTTTACCATATAAATGTGTGAGGAGGCTTGTGTAGCTCAAGTGAATCCTGCTGCCATTAAAGGACTTTTGCCTGTGACTGTTTACTCGTAAATGTGTGAGGAGTCTCGTGAGCTCAAGAGTAGCCCTGCTGACACTGAAGGACCCTATCTTGTTTGGAGGTCGTGAGTACTAATTCAGGGTCGCCTCCCTGTTGAATTGCCACATTGAACTAAATGGAATTACTGTACTGTTGACTGTTTAACTAATTTTCTTTCTCTGTGTGAAAGGGCCCCTACCAGCTGCCACGGTTTGGACTAGCCACTAGGGCTTGGGTACCCAGGGACAGTAACTGGTAGGGATAGGCCTGCACAGAGCCATAGGTAAATGAGCAAGTGCTGTTAATTAACCTGATTTCCGTCCTTGTTATATTCCCCTAAATAAATCAGAGCTGCTTGTTTCAGCAAAGTTATACTGCCTGAGGTATTTGTCTATGTTAAAGTATTGTACTGTGATTGTTGCACTGTATCTTATTTTACAGGAGGTCCCAGTGCCTGAACCAGTCCTGGGGATAAGTGTATACTGTGAAGGTAATTCTGATATATTGTGTAGGCCACTAGTGGGAAGAAAGGGGGGTTGCAGTGTCCCAGAGGGCTGTGACCAAGTTAGTTTAACTATTACAAAACCCTGACCTCTGGGTGGAGGCACCCGCCATCGGATCCAGGCCCCTCAACCTGTTAGTGGCGAATCAGGCAGGGGTAGTAGCCCCTGGGATAGCGCCATCTAGGGGTTACATAGACTTCAAGGTTTTTACTCAAGGAATGCTACTGAAGACTGGGCTAATCTCTCCAGTCAGGATCACTCAAGTTCATGTCATCTGCATGCCCATCACTGCCTTTTTTTTTCCCCCTCTCTCTTTTGTAATCAGGTAAGACCCATCAGGTACAAGTGTCCACTTGCAGGGTCAATCTGGGAGCACTGGCGAAGTTAGTGACTTGCTCAGAATCAGAGTATGCAAGTGAAGGTTGTGGGAATCGAACCCAGGTCTGCTGGATGTACCAAGCTCACTTCACAGCTCGTTACTCTAACCTCTAGTCTGTTGCTACAAAGAGCATTTGTTCTGTATTTCTCCTCCCCACTGTTTATTACTGAGGTTATTTGCATGAAATTAGATCTTTGCTCCTGAAGAGTTCATACATTCCAGTTCCTTTCTCCCTACCCAGGGTCCCAGAGACTTGCTTGTGACATCATAGCTTCTCCCATGGCAACAGACAGACGTCAGCGGATTAGGACTTGAAGTAGGGAGTAAGCTATAGAGACAGATACACTCTAAGGGAGAAAGTTCATGTATTCATGCACATTTACTCAGTAATAAGTAATGCAAAAGAAAATTAGAATATATTTGGAATGCAAGTAGAATAGTACCCAATCATGTTTTTCAAAGTTTTCTTTGCGGCGTTAGTAGCTCTTTAAACTGAAAGTTTTTTTTTATTTTTTATTTTTTTAATTTTTTTCTTCAAATGTTTCACCAGGGAGGCACACCGAATGATAAGTTGCTAGTCTCTCAGTGAGACTGGGGGTACATTAGGAAGGAGACATTAAACATTCAAGTTAAGTTAAACATTAACATACAATTATAAGGCAGATGTTACAGTGTTAGTGTTGCACATGATAGGTAGAAAGAATGGACAATAAGCGTTGGGTTAAAGAGAAAACACGTGCTTACGTGAAAAAAAAAAAAAAAAAAAAGGGGGTTAGAGTCGTGTCCCTGGAGACCACTTCAGGATACGAGGAACCCTAAGGGGGTGGTGAGACCAGAGAGAAGGGGATAAGGAAGTGTCCCACACAGAGACCCCTTCAGGATGGTGGAGAAGGGAGTAGATCAGAGATGCAAGCCCCTTTGGAGGATAGGAGAGGGACCCATGGAGGCCATTCAGGACCCCTTACATTCTGTGAGAGATCAAGGGAGGCTAGTAAGGGGGAGCAGAGCTAGAAATTTGGGTGGGTGTGCACACAGTATAAAATGAAGGTGAAGGTAGAACGTAGAAGGGTGGGGTTTTGTCCAGGGCTTAGAGGAGGGAGTTAGGGAGGGACATGGCAGGATCAGCTAAGAGCAAGGTAATTATCGAAGGCAGAGCTGATGGAGTAATTAGAGATAGAGTGCCAGATTTTGGGAGGGGGGGTGGAGGAATTCCACATTTTTGGGAGGCGGCGAGAGTAACTGGATTGGCCGATTTGGGTGGATCTGTGGGGGACTACCAGGGTGACAGAGTCAGTTGACCTAAGGGAATGAGAGGGTGGGGGGGGTGTTATGAAGGAGGTGGTGAGGTAGGAAGGGCGCTCACCCAACCAGTGGTTGGAGGTGAATTTAACAGTGGGAGAGACGCCTATTTGCAAGAGAGGGGAAGGATAGGGCATGATACAGATCACAGTGGTGGGTGTGGTGGGCATCCAAGGCAAAGCGGCAGAAGGACTTGAAGAGGGTGTCCAGTCTGGCCAGGGAGTACTTCGGGGCAGCACCATAGACTGTCACAGTAGTCAAAAATGGACAGTATCTTCTGAACAAGTTCACGCCTAGCCGTAGGAGGGATACAACTACAGTTCCTGAACAAGGCACCAAGCTTGGGGCACAGTTTTTCCTGGATGGCATCAATATGTCCAGAGAAGTTTAGGTGTTCTTCCAACCAAACACCTAAGTAACTGAGGGAGGATGTGTCCTCAAGTAAAGTCTCATCAAGAGTGTGGAAAATGGGTAGGGATGGAAGCCTTGAGAGTCTCTGCCTTGTGCCAAAGGTCATGGAGAGTCTTCTTTGGTGTTGAAGAAAACTTGATGGTTAGCAAACCAGAGCTGAACCTTGTCAAAGTCTTGCTGTAAGCTGGTTGTAACCTCAACAGGACAGGAACCGCATGCATATAGGACTGTATCATCGGCATACGTATGTATAGCGGAGGATGGGGAGCAAACAGAAGGAATGTAATTTAAGAAGATGGAGAATAGGAGGGGCCCTAATACAGAGCCCTAGGTGACTCTAGTGCTAATCGGGAGGGGAGGGGGAAGTGGCGTCCAAGATCTGAACTGACTGGGTTCTGCCAATAAGGTAGGCCTTGAACCAGTTTGTGGCAGAGGGAGATAGGCCAGCTGCTGGGAGTGAGCCGAGAAGGCAGTGAGAGACAGTGCCGAAGGCCTTGGCCAGGTCGACAAAAATGGCAGAGGTAATTTGGTCATTGTCCATCCTGGTTAAGATGGAGTCTGAGCCATAGAAGAGAGTTAGTGGTTGAGTGTTTTTTCCTGAAACCGGGCTGGACAGGAAAGGGGTGAAAAAGGTGTCAGAAGAAGAAAAAAAAAAAAGGAGTTAGGAGAGGACAATGTGCTTTTGAAGCTTGGGAAGGGAAAGAAGGAGAGAAATGGTGCAATAGTTGCCAGGGGATGTAAGGTCACCCCCTTTGAGTAAAGGAAGGACTACTGCATGTTTCCATGAAGAGGGGACAGAGGCAGTAGAGACAGATTTAGGATTGAGAGGGGGGTAGGCAATGGCCGAAGCAAAGAGGGAGAGGAGTTTTGGGCCAAGGCCATCAAGGGAGGCACCTTTAGAGGGGTTGGTGGTAAGGAGGGCACTTTGGGCATCATTTGGGGTTTGGTAACTGGGTAAGTGCACTAGACAGACTGGTTACAGCAGCGAAAGAGAAGGGGAGGTGGAAGGGTGATGAAGGGGCACACCGGTAGAGGGTGGGGAGGGGGATGGGTAGAAGGGAAGGGATTTCAGTAGCTCAGTGGCACAGGATGTATAGTAGGAGTTAAATTCTGCAGCTATAGCTGGCAGGTCAGACACTAATGAGCTTTTTACTTTACTGGGCGAGGGGCGGGGGCGATGAGTGGGTAATAGGGCATGGACCACCTTCCAGAACTTTGAAGGGAAATTTATGTTGGTGATGAAGGCAGACTTGAAATATTTCAGACCTGGATAACCTTGTAGCCCTGGTGCAAGCATTTCAGAGCATGCAGTAGTTCAGAAGGTCACTAGGATGCTGGGTAGCTTTATGACACTTCCAGGCTCGATCTCTGAACCTGAAGCAGGCCAGAAGTTCAGTGGTTATCCAAGGAAAGTGGTTACCTTGGACTCTGGTTTGAGTGGGGCAAAGGCGCACCAGTTTGCAAGAAAGATTTCTTTGAAGTAGGCAAGGGCCTTATCAACTGAGGGGAAGGAGGTTGGGGAGGTAGAGAAACCAGTCTGAAGTGGTAAGGTTACTCAGGAGAGGTTCAAGGTCAAGAGACTTGAAGAGTGTAGTTGTATTGTGTGGTGATTTAGTTCTGTAGACTTTCTCCAACTATGCATATTGGGTTATGGTCACAGAGCATAGGGAAGGATGCCAGAGGTGATGACGTGGTGGGGGTGGGAGGTAAGTGCACAGGTCGAGTAGGGAGTATTGTTGTGTCTTGTGGTTTGGAGAGCAGTTGGGAGAGGTTAAGGGCTCCAATTTCATTTTTAGTTTTGGTAGTTTTAGGTGACGACCAATTTATATTAAAGTCACCTAGCATGACTAGTTCCCCAGAGCAAGCAAGGGACATGGAGGTTAGGAGGTCTAGTGCGACGGAAGGATGGACATTTGGGCAGCAGTATATGCCGGCTATGAAGATTGGAAGAGTGAATGGGGAGGGTCACAGATAGCTAGGGCATCATGGTCTCAGGATTGGAGGATGTATAGATGATGGAATATTGAATGGAGGCTAGGACATAAATGGCCACACATCACCACCACCCTCCGCCAGCATGGTCTTGCCTTAGCAGTGAGTAGCAGGAATGAAGACCGAGTGGTCAGGGATAGTGCCCTTTAGCCAAGTTTGAGATGATTAGCATGTCTGGTTTTAAAGTGCACATCACTGTCTGAATCTGGTCCATTTTATTTTTTTGCAACAAGCTGCGGGTGTTTAGATATAGGATCTTTAAGCCCTTTGGGAGGGCTGAGAGAAGAGAGCGGCCCTGAGAGAATGCCCTGCATAATCCAGATTCCTTTTCCCTTGGTGCAGAGTCTACCACTTAGTGGTCACCGATCAATGTGATCCTAAAGCTGAAATGCCCATCGATTCATCTTTACGAGGGTCACAGGACCTTTCTCATTCCTTGCAGGAATTTTCTGGAATTGCCTTCCCAGCAGTCTGCTACATTAGTTTAAACTATACTGTATTTCCTCGACTACTTGCATGTGTATGTACGTACAGCACCACAGTATGCGTTTTGTCAGTCATTCTGGGTTGTTCTGCCTCATGGGCAGGTCATTCACACAAAGCCCTTAGGCCCAGGCCCAGCACACTTACTTTATGAATTAAAAAAATGAGAGACCTGCATTTTAAATTTAACCATCTGGATACACATCAAGTGATTCCACCCAAAGTCATTCTACTCAGAGTGTGCAATACTGAATAGTCCTGATAAGTTCAATTGTAAAAACCACTTAGTTCAGTTAAACACAAAAAAAAAAAAAAAACTAATATATACATTAAATTTTGTTAACCAGGTAGGCCTGCTGGGCCCCAGAGGTCCCTTTTTCAGGGGTGACCCAGAGTTAGTTACATATAGCCGAGCAAGTACAGTCAAGTAATACAGACTAGGACATTGCGTACAGGAGTACTGTGACATTGTACAATAGTCAGTCATACAACACAACACAACACAACACAACTACAGTGGCAGCAGTTAGATTTAGGGCAGCTAGAAAAATAAAATACACAAACAATACAGTAAAACGCTAAAAGGGACAGGGTTACATTGAGAATGACAGGTTTTCATAGAAGAGGGCAACTATTTACAGGTCAAGTACAAAAGGTAAACAGTGGCAGCTAGATGCCAGTAATGGCAGTTAGGTCACCTGTGACCAGTCAGAGGGCATGATTTGGCTGGCCTTCAGGACAGACGCAGGAGTAGAGGTTCAGGAGGTGAGTATGTAGTCCTGTCTACGGGGGGTTAAACACACTCTAGGGAGGGGGCTTCTTGGAGATGACAGGGGAGCTTGTTCCATAGTGTAGGGGCTATGTGGGCAAAGTATTGCTGGCTGTGGATCTGGACCTGGGGAGTGCAAGGAGAGCTTTGCCCGAAGTGCAGAGGGGCCTGCTGGGCTGCTCTAGGGCAAGTAGCCTGATCAGCCCAGTAGGAGGATAGAGAGGAGCTTGTATGTCCAGCTTAAAGGGGATACTGGAGCCTAAGGTTCAGGGTGAGCAATTAGAGTGTTGCTAGGGCTTCAGTGTTAGATTTTCAAATGGGCTTTTGTGGTGAATCGTGCTACTTTGTGGTACAATGTCTGTAGTCTGCCATGGTTGAGTTTTCCGATGCCGAGTAGGGTTGGGGCCGCATAGGTAAGAGTAGGTAGGAGGATACTCCGAACGATTGCCAGTCTCATCTCTGGTATCATACTTGCACTAAGACAGTATAGCAGCTTGAGTTTTTGGTGGATGATTGTTACCAGATCTACGTGAGGCTTTAGCACGAGTCGCTGGTCTAGTGTAAGACCCAGGTATCTGAAGGATTGGACCACCTTGATAGTTGCGCCCGCTGGGGTGACCAATGGTAGAAGCTGTGCCTGGGAGGGACCCAGAGATTTAGGACCAAACAGGAGAGCTTTGGTCTTGTTAGCGTTAAGGATCAGGTGATTCTCAACCAGCCACGCTTCGGCCCGGGTGAAGTCAGCCTAAAGTAGGGCTCCTAGATCATCCAGATGTGGCACAGTTCTATAGAGTACTACATCAGTGTACTGCACCACAGAGCTACTCCCACAGTGGTGGCAGAGGTAGTTGACAAACAGGGAGAACAGAAGCGGGCCCAGGATGGAGCCTTGAGGCACCCCCTCATATAAAGGTAGAGTTTTGGAGGTTGACCGCTCCCAGCAGGTCAAATGGAGAGATGTAGTCAGGTAGTTGCGAAACCAGTTCAGGGAGTGTTGGTCCAGTCCAAACGTGCTCAACTTAGTTAGCAAGAGTGGGTGGTCTCCCAGATCAAAAGCCTTGGTCAGGTCTATAAAGACTGCCCCCATGGGGGTGCCCTTGTCCAGGGAAGCTAAGACGTCGGAGGTGAACCTGATGAGGGTGGTGTCGGTCCCATGCTTTTTACAGAAACCATGCTGTGAAGGGGCCAGAGACAGATCGTCTTCCAGACAGTCCTTCAGTTGGCCGTATACGAGCCGCTCCTGTATCTTTGCCAGGTGGCAAAGAATAGAGATGGCTTTGTAGTGGCCAACTGGATCTCTGGATCCACCTTTATGTATTGGGACCACATGGACCAGTTTCCACATTCTGGGACTACTCCCTCCAACAGGGATCTGTTTATTAATATGGTGAAAGGGGCAGCAGCCGAGGGTCTAATCCATCAGATCCTGGTGCTCCCGTAGTTTAAGGTTTGCAGGAGGGGTAGCACTCTGACGCATATGGTCCTTAGGTGGAAGGGGGTCCTGCATGTCCATAACTGGGGAACCCTGGTGGCAGTGTTGGCGGTCATTTCTGACGGTGCCTAGGTCCATGAAGAAGCTGTTGAAGGCCACGGCGACCTCTCCTGTCAGTTAGAGTTAGCCAGTTGCAGGCGATATTGCCCTGCTGTGGTTTGTTTGTGCCTTTAACAAGGAGTACACACACACACACACACACACACACACACACACACACACACACACACACACACACACACACACGTTCCATATTAATATCAACTGTGCATTTGCTTCATCTGTTCCAATCAAGGCATAACTTAGTTTTGAAAACCTGATTAGCAGTCTTCCTATCAACTTCCATTTGGATTAGAAACCAGACTAGATGCAATTTTACTAAATGGTTATTTTTATTTACAAGATACAATCCAGAAAAGTGCCACTGTGAGGAAAAGTGTCTGAATTACACACTTTGCTTTGTTTTTGCTTTTTTAACCACAGTTGCAGGACAAGATTACCACAATTTTACTTCGGCTAATCAAGGCTGCACTTTATTAGCAAGTAGCAATATTTTATGCCTTGCCAGTACACCCTACCTCCCACCACCCTCTCAGGGGAGCTGCAGACAAGACTTCATGCTCCCCTCCCAATCTGGTTAGCACCAGTTAACTACTGCAGCTTCCAAATCACCCCCCATTACCCAGTTACCATAACCTCCTGTTTTGCACCTCAGACTAAGTGTGTACTTTAGAAGTAACTAAAAAATCATCCAATGCTTTCAGTCCCACCACTTGGATCACATGAGACCAAGGCCAAGGTTATTCAGGATCAGCAGGGTGACAAGGATAAGGACCTTGGACGGTTTGTAAAAGTTATTTTAAGGTACAGGCTTTGTGGGAGGTGGAGGTGAAGCACTAGGCATGGAGGGTTGCATTTTTCATGATTCAAAATGAAGAATGAAGCTCAATCTGATCTGCATCAAACAATAGGACACTGGCTATTCAATACCCTGCCCTGAAGTGCAATCTTAGGGCAATAAATGCAAGAAAGATGCCTGCAGGGTAGGAGGCAAAGCCAACATACTACAAGGACACATTTCTGACGAATGTGCTGACCAACTGTTGAAGTATAGGAAGAATGAAGACTACAGCCCAAAACAGTGGTGGAATTCAAGAATGCATGGGACAGTCATAAGGCAATTCTATGAGGGGGAGGGTAGGAGGAAGTAGGTTGTTGGTTAACTAGGATCTGCAGCTTATCCATTAGGTAGGGAAGTGGGCAGCTGGGTGGGCCAAGCGGTCCTCATCTGCTGTCAAATTCTAGGTTTCTATTTAGAGCCATCTGCCGGTAGAATTCATCCACAGTGCTACTTTAGCTTACAAAATGCTTTTAGGAATTTTCTTCGGCTGTGCAGAATTCTGGAAAGCGTTTCTATGTAAGCGGAGAAATTTTCTGTGGACTACATAAACCCTAGAATAAATTTTCCCCAGACTGCAGAAAAGGAATCTGTGACAAACCTAAAAATTCCAGAATACTGCTGTCCCAGTGGCACAGTGGTAGTATCAATACTCGCAATGCTGACAAACAAGCAGACTGGGAGGGGTAGGAGGGTTGGGCATCCCAAATGCTTCTTTCTTCCTCTGAAGAGCACGCCACACGCTCAGCCACGCTTGCCACCTGGGTAATCACAGGCAGTGGTGCAGGCTGGTGCTCAAAGGGGAAGGCAGGGTACCTCCTGGACTGGGATGCAAAACATGATTTGCATGTTCAGCATCCACCTAGTACCAGAGGAGGGAAGAAAAAAAAAAAAAATTCTTGCTCGGCAGAGTAGTGCATGACTGCATTCTTCCATAGAACCTGCACCTCCTGCTGGGCTGCCTGTCATGTCAGCTCAATTGACCTCTGGACTTTACTTCAGAAAGGTTCCACCACAGCTGGTAAACTGTGGGGCACTGCAGTGACAAGCAAAGGAGCTGGCAGAGTAATGTGTACGCACACATAAATATTATATATTAATATATTTAGAGAGAGAGAGAGAGAGAGAGAGAGAGAGAGAGAGAGAGAGAGAGACACACACACACACACACACACACACACACACACACACACACACACACACACACACACACACACACACACACACACACACACACACACACACCACTAGAGCAGACTAAGCTTGTTCGCTACCCCATACCCCTTTCCCCATACACAACAGCAAGACAGAGGAAAAACTGCATTGTGTTGCCAACTAAATGTTATGTAGACCCAATGGCCTCATTGTTAAGCTGCCTTACTAGAATGGCAAATTCTATTGGAGAATGCCAGACTTCATACCAGTCCATGATGCAAATGTCTGGTTGATAGACATCCAGCAGCTCTTCCCAGAGCCCCTCTTCCTTCAGGTCAATGCACTGTTCTTTAATGACCCAGCTGTAAAAAACACACAGAAGGCAAAAACTGCATAACTCCGATCTACTCACTCCTATAATCCTAATTCCACTATAGCTGCTGGTTCTCTACAGGACTCGCAGCAAGTCATCCAACTTCTGGATGCTTCAGTACACTCCCCCCTCCCTCACACTGTAAAAATATAAACAGGAAATCCCTCAATGAAAGATGGACGTCTTCTCTCACTTGGACCATCTGGGTTAAGCTGTAAAAACTACATCCTTAAGCAGCTGCGACAGGATTACACGGCACAGATCTCTGCTAAACTAGAACAACATTCACACGCATTGGCCAATGCCAGATGTTCACTTGCTTTTAGCTGCTGTGTAGTTGTTGTGCCAGTGGAACAGAAAAGGGGAGCAAAGGAGTATTTTACTAACATTTTGAACGATTTACTCCCACTTTCTGAGCAGCTTTATGTTCATATTTGATGGGACCATATGATGCTACCAGTTTACGCACTCAGGCCCCCCATTTTCAAACCCAAGGGGATGCGCAGCACATTTAGATGTACCGCCCAAATAAAAGGCAACACACAAAATGGTTGTCAGTCACCAAGATGCGCACTCCCAAGTATCGTATCTCTGCCTGAATATAGTATTCTAGCAGGCGGTACAAATGGTGCCGCTGACAACGCCCAGTGCATCCCAGGAATGGCCTTAATACTGGCAATGGGGATGCCCTGCGCTGGTCCCAAATTCCCGATATTCAGCCAGAACATGCAAATGCAGCCATTAGCATGCAAGGCTAAATGGGTAATTTGCACATCCTCATTACAGCCAAGATCAGCAGTGTACAGCAGGGTGCACCGGCAGGCTGCAACCCCCCAACCCAGTCCTATTCAACAGCAAACCCCAACCCATTTCCATAGTGTAAGGAACCCCCCAGTCCCAAAACCCAGTCTGAATTTAATAAAATCATCCCAGCCAACCAGTTTTTATAGTGTAGGGACCCCCCCCTCCATTCTGAACCCCGTTAGAACAAACAAACAAACAAACAAACAAACAAACAAACAAACAAACAAACAAACAAACAAACAAACAAACAAACAAACAAACAAACAAACAAACAAACAATCGTCCCCATCTCTTTTCCATAGTGAAGTGTCCCCCACCCCAGCAGGCATGAACCTCTCCCTGCACCCTTCCACCTGCAACCCGGCCCATGCAGGTGATGCGCTTCTTCTACCTGTCACAGCCAATTGCCGACTTGATCAGTCCAGATTTCATAATGGCAAAAGCACGATGTACAGCCAGATTGGGACTGATCTGTCAGCAGCTGGCCATGGCAGGGTGTGGAGCGCTATGCCAGTTGCTGGCACAGGTCGGGTCGGGGGTGTGGGAACGATTCATGCCTGCTGCGGTTGGGGGGGGGGGGCCCACTACACTATGGAAAAGGGATGGGGACATGATTCTTATTCGAACGGGGTTCAGTACAGGGGCCACTATGCTATGGAAAAGGGCTGGGGAAATTATTTTTGTTTTGTTTTATTTGAACGGGGCTCAGGATGGGGTGGGGGGCCACTACACTAGCCAGTGTTTTAAATGGTGGGCGCACATTTTTTCAAACCATAACAGCTTTCTCCTCTTTACCGATGTGTATTAAATGTCCCTTACTAAACAAAAAAAAAAAAAAAACCACACACTGTGTATAGCCATTTGAACTGTATTAGACTGTTTAATGCAAATAATCACAGCTCAATTTGAAAAAGTTGTTAAGCTAAGCAGGAGGATCGGTCAAAGCTAAAGACCTGGTCAGGCACCTGGCAACTGGGGTTCAATGCCAAAAAATGCAAAATGCTGCATTTTGGGGCAAAACCCCAAGGAGAAACTACCAACTGGGGGTGCAGTTAGCTGTGACTGAGGAAAAGAAGGATCTGGGGTGCTCATTACAGGAGCAATGAAAAACTCAGTGAAAGGTGGCCGCTTAAGGCCAACAGAATGCTGGGTTGTATTGCTAGGGGTATATCCTCAAGTGGGGGGGGGGGGTGATTCTGCCATTGTACAGATAGCTGGTTACGCCACACCTGGAGTACTGGGTGCAGTACTGGTGCCTGTACTTGAAGAGGGACATAAAGTTATTGGAGAGCGTACAGCACAAGGCGACAAAGGTGATCCATGGTCTGGGGGACTTACCTTATGAGAGTAGGCTGATGGAATTGAACATGTACTCACTGAAAGAGAGGGAAAGGGGGATAGGATTGAAACATTCAAGTACATGAAAAGAATAAACAAGTCCTGTACGGAGGAACTTTTCTAACTAAGGGAGGGAAGGGGTACCCGAGGCCATGATATGAGATTTTTCGGGGGGAGGGGGTCAAGAGGGAGATAAGGCACATTAAATAACAAAGAGGGTGGTGGCTGGGTGGAACACGTTACTAGCAGAAGTGGTATCCAATAGAACAGTGGGCAGCTGCAGAATAAGGGCTGCTAGCTGCACAATTGAGCAGACTTGGTAGACCATAAGGCATTTTCCTGCTGGCAATTTTCCTATGTTCATATTGACATGACCAATACATAAGGAACCCCAATGCTGAGCACAACTGTGACAAGACAATATAGTTCAGAACTTATCTGGCAGAATTTGTCAGGATTTGTCACCTTATGGTCAGAACGTTCCAGACCAAAGATGTAATGTAATGTAGTCTGGCTGGCTCTGCCCCAAGGTCATGATCCCTGGTGAAGTCACAGCCTGCAGGGGGATACACTGAAGTTTCTTCCAGTGTTACTTTGCAGAATCACAATCTAATGCAATGGCTGTTACTCAAATGTTACACAGGAAGCCAACATCTGCAGCACACTTACCCAGATGGACAGCTCTGTATCACTCTCATTGTTACTTGAACACTAAGGCTGACAGCCCAGGCAAATAAACATAACCCATCACCCTACTGAATGTATTACCCAATGATTATACCTCTGTACCCATCATAACTGTACCAAACTGCATTACCCTACCTATGTACTATACAACCCATACCCTGTAACCTCCAGGGTTGTGCCTGAAATTAGGCAATGTATGCTTAGTGCACCTCACCTGGTTTAAAAAACACACACTTCCTAGGTGGTCTTCACTACTGTTGCAATGTAAGGTCTGTCTTAGGTCCATGCCCTAAATAAGCTATAGCTCAAATATTGTTACACTCAGTTACTGAAGTTGGAATGTGGGCTTCAGTCCACACTGTAAAAGTCTTGGCCCCAAACTTCAGAAATGAGGCTTGTTCAGTAGATGCCATTTTGGAAGATTATCCAAGTTGGTTAGGGAGCACTGGCTGAAAGTACACTTTGCGCTACAAGACACGGGCATCACCCCCTTGGACATCATGTTGCCCTTGCTGGCTCAACCATAGCGATAAATTAGAGAAATCCTCAGTCGGAAAAATTCTATTCCTGAACCAGTGGGACACACACACACACACACACACACACACACACACACACACACACACACACACACACACACACACACACACACACACACACACACACACACACACACACACCCTACGTACCTACCTGTAATCTGGTAGCTCACAAATCACAACTCCTGGAGGAAAGTTACTTGTATCCACAGGAAGGTGCTCTTCATTCACTGTCCAGCCACTGAAGTCACCTACATGAAAGATCAAAAAACAGGTCTGCTTAGCAAACTACTACTCATGTTAAATTGTGACCCATCACCATATCATATGTTCTCTACAATCTGAATTAAGCAAAAAAGTGAACCTCTTCATCCCAGGTTGTAATCCTACCCAAGTCCACTTCCTGTGTTTTAGGCTGCTCAGGAGAAAAAAAATAAAATTCCCCTTCTGAGGAGTCTACTAAATATTGTAGACAATGCAGCAATTATTTCATCAAGTCTTTTAGTAACTCTCCCCTGCTAACCACACAGTTGCTGTTTGAGAGTCTGCTGTCAAGGTGAGCACTATGAAGTTAAACTAAGGCACTGTGAGGTTAAGAGAGGGGGGCAAATTTCTTTTTTTTTTTTTTTAAAAAATACAGATTACCAAGATGCGATTTAAAATCATGGAAAGGAACACACACACACACACACACACACACACACACACACACACACACACACACACACACACACACACACACACACACACACACACCCCACCACGTATTCTCTAGTAAACTAACAACTGAAACATCTTATTTATGAAAGCACATGCTGAACTGTAAGAGGCAACAAATTCCGGCGAGGTCATCCTCAAGATAGCAGCTCGAGGGCCACGCTAGAAAATAAACCCTTAAAAGAAAAGCCATTTTAGTCTCCAAAATGACAGCCAGTGATAGGGGATCTTGGTTTTCATAATAGCAAGATGGAGCAGAGGCAATTCTGGATCAGAGGTAGACAGAGATGCAACGAGGAAGGCTATGTTAGTGAGCAGTCCCAGGCGTCAGCAGATTCCTCAAGGTTCGGCCGTCACAAAGCTACCAAGCAGTCTTGTCAAAAAGGGAAACAGCTACTGAACAAGTCAACAAGAAATTGGATGTCCCAATTTCTGATCTCCACTTCTGACAGGAGGCAAGAAATACTGCTGTGGCCATGAGAACAGACATCTCAAAGCTTGTGAGACGAGACGGGCAGAAGAATATCAGGTCCAGTTTACCTAGATGGACCAGCAGGTGAACACTGGAAACTGCCCTTCTTCAGCTGTATTCCACCATCTGCCATCTTGAGGCTCAGATGGAAGATGCCAAGAGTCAGAACCAGCTGATCAACCTTCGCCTCCACAGCATCCCTCAAGAGTGAAGAGGGCTCAGCTTTGGTCCCGCAACTTCAGCGCTTCTTGCACTCGGCCCTGGACCTCCCATCATCCTGCACACTGGAAAGAGAAAAGGCACACAAGACATCCGGCCCCCGACAGACAGCACAGACACTCATCTGAGATCACTGCCCGGTTCCTATGCTACAACGATAAATGGGGCATGTTGCTGAAAGCATGGCAGGCCAAAACTTTTGTACAAAATTCATAGTGTATTTGATTATCCCCCTTCTCTCCAGGTGACGCACAAAGCACATCTTCCCACTTTTAAAGACACTCCAAGCTCACGGTATTAAGTTTTCACATCCCTTACCAGCCAAAGCTCCAGATGTACAACGTTGTCTCTGAAGCCTGTCATGCCGATTGCTAAGGGTCTGCTGGATCCCTAGAATAATGAGAAGATCCAAGATATCCTGCTTCCTTGAATTCTGGCTCCCTTGCATTCAAGGCTGCACAACAAGCATGGAACATGGTGGAGGTAAAGCAGCAAGTGCCCATGACACTCAATGGCAACTGTGGCACTCCTATCTGGCCACCACCTCAACAGATACTTGCACCAGACTCTGCTCTGGCAGATTTTGTGAACTGAAACTGATCTGGGACCTCCTGCCGACGTAAGCCAGGCTGCACAATGAGATGTTGGGGGGGGAATCTCTGTTGTACTAGGGGGTATGGGTTAGGATTTCTGTTGTACTAGGGGGTATGGGTTAATGTAAGGGGTACTAGTAATAGTAAACTGAGTCCACTCTGAAGAAAGGTAGGGGGTTACTAGTGGGGTATCGCAGGGTTCAGTATTGGGTCCAGTCCTTTTTAATGTCTTTGTAAGTGACATTACAGAGGGACTGGATGGAAAAGTATGCCCCTTTGCAGATGACACAGATCTGTAACAGCATTGATACACGGGGGGGAAAGATGAGAAGGGACTTGGCAAGGTTGGAGGAATGGTCAGAAGTATGGCAGCTTGGATTCAATTGAAAGAAGTGCAAAGTAATGCACCTAGGAAACAAAAACCCAGGGAAGAGTACACAATGGGGGGGGGCGGTAGTAACAACAAAATATGGAAAGGGACCTAGGGGTAATCATATCAGATGACCTTAAGGTTAACAAGCAATGCAACAAGGCAGTAGGGATGGCTGGGGGGATACTGGAATGTATAGGAAGAGAAATCACCAGTAGAAAAAAAAAAAAAGGAAGTTGTTATCCCTCTGTACAGACAGTTGGTGGGACCCCATCTGGGAGTACTGCATCCAGTTCTGGAGACCCCATCTCAGCAAGGACATAGACAGGATGGAGGCAGTCCAGAGGAAGGCAACTAAAATGGTGCAGGGTCTTCAACAGTAGCTTAATATGTATACTCTCGAGGAAAGGAGGGAGAGGAGGGACATGATAGAAACTTTCAAGTACCTCAAGGGAATCAAGTCTGAGAGGGTAGCATTTTTCAGAAAAAAAGATGTGCAAGAACAAGAGGACACAATGTGAAGATAGAAGGGGGACGGCTCAGGGGCAATGTGAGGAAGTATTTTTCCACAGAGGATGGTGGACACATGGAACAGCCTTCCTGAGGAGGTTGTGGGGTCAAAAACAGTGGGGGGGGGAATTCAAGAATGCGCGAGACAGACATAAGGCAATTCTTGTGGAGGGGCAGGAAAAGATAGGCTGTTGGTTAACCAAGATCTGCAGCTTATCCAGTAGGTAGGGAAATGGGCAGACTAGGTGGGCCAAGTGATCCTTATCTGCCGTCAAAGTCCATGTTTCTATGTACTGAGGCCTCTGGGTGCAGTGGAGTGCAGTGGATGCAGTGGCACCCCCGAGAGCCCCTGCGCTCATCAGAGTTAGGCCTTTGTAATTCTGGCACCCGCTTCTTCCTCCTGCCCCCTCTTGCCAACACACCTACTTAGCAGCAGTACCACAGAACCTTGGTAGATGCAGGGAAGGCATTAGAGGGGCAGGGTGGAGGTTGGCCCAAGGGATAGGAGTTAGTACTGGGCCTTCGAATGGCACGCCTTGTACCGGATGATGTAGTAACAGCATGCTCTGGTGGTGGAGAGAAGGCTGTGTCTCCCTTACAGTCTCAAACAGCTGAAGCTGTGAGACACTCAATCCACAGTGAGCACTTCTGTATTCACCCATAGCTAGTTCCAATGTTGCCTGCTGGTAAACAAGCAAGTTGCCATGCTGAAGCCATGTATTTCTCTACCTGATGTTTAAAGATTGGTGTGGGGGTCCCCTGGATGGGGAGGAATCTTGCAGTTTCTGGACAACTGTGGGGGTGGGGGGGCATGGGCACTGTGCAGCCACTGACTGAGGTCATGCAGAGGGGTAGCTTATTGCTGCATTTATTTTGGACCATCAGTTCCCTATATGGACAATGCTACCAACTGTGACACCCCCCAGTTGATTAGACTGATATGCTCAAATTTCTAGACAAGTCCATAGCTCAAAACCTGAGCACTTCTGGTCCACCGGCCCCGGTAGGCCTTACTGGCGGAGCCAAGGGGTGGGTTACAGATACAGACACTAGACTTGTACCCAGTCACTATGGGCTATAACTCTAGTTGCAACTGCCATCCCACAAGCTACTGAGTCCTTGTTACCTTCCCCTACTCCCCCCTTCTTCCCTCCCCTTTTCTATTTGTTTATGCTCCCAGCAGTGATGGCCCTCCCTCAGAGGGACTCATCCTCCAGCCCTGTGTGTCCCTGCTCAAGCTGACCCTTTCTGTATTTCCCCCTGCGGTGGGGCCAGGGAGAAGAATGCCAGCTTCCCCCCCCCAGAGCACAATCAAGAAGTGGCACAGGAATGTAAGGCCATCATGCAGCCTGCCAGCTCCCCATTTCACCGTGAGGATGCTGGTACCTGCCTCTTGACCCATACTGCTCTCCGGCTACTGCCAGAGGGCAGTCAACGAGCAAGACAACGAGCCCCCCACCCAGAAACAGGAGAGCAGTCCTCTAGACACTATCCTCCCTCGCCCCTGCCGACTTGGGCTCCTTTCTGAACCTGGGTCGCCAGCGTGGTGTGAGGTGTACCGGCCAGCGCCACAACCTCCAGTGCAACCAGGCCAGCTTGCCTTCTCCTACTTGAGAGCATCCAGCCCTTCAGAAGTGCAAGCTGCTGCCTTCACTACTTGATGAGGAGCTCTCTCACTGCACAGACAAGGTGGGAGGAACCATGCAGCCTCCATTTATTGATACTGGATATTAAGCCATAAACTGCCTTCCTGGCCACCAGGTTGCTGGACTTTCTGCAATTTTATGAAGGTTGCTTTGACTCCACATAAGGTGACATTGATTCCAACTCCCCTATTCCATAGAGTGGCAACACTACAGAGGAAGAGATAGGCCACCATTGCAGAGCGCCCCCTCAGGGCTCCCACCTTGGAATCCTCACCATTACCCACCTTTGTTAGATGCTCAGTTGGCATCCAAATCAGTCATTAGTCTGAGGTTCTACATTAAAGGTTTTAATATGCCTTGTGCAGCTACTTTACATAAAGTGTTTGAGGGAGAAAGGGGAGTGAGATCCAGAAGCAATAACGCCAAGATGTTATGGGTACTGATTAACACACGATAGGATATTCCTTAAATGTTAATGGGTTGAATAATCTGGTGGAGTGGTCCTGGACACTAGCTTGCAACAAACAGCAACCTCAGATCTTTACTTGCAAGAAACACACCTGGACCCACAGCAGCATGCTAAACTCCACCAATTTAGCTTTCATAAAAGCTACATAGCTTGGAACTACCCATGGGTAAAAAATTGGAGGGGGGGGGAGAGATGGCCGAAAAAACACACGCACGCGCACACACACACACACACACACACACACACACACACACACTTCCAAGAACAAAAAAGTTAAGGACAAAGAGGGGAGGCTAGTCATAGTTCAGGGCTAACTGCAGAATGTAGAAGTTACATTAGCCTCGATAACTCTGGAGACAGTCGCCCAAGGTTAAACTACTCAAGGCACCTAGTGTTAATGAATACTACTGGGAGGTTACTGTTAGCTGTAGATTTTAATATGGTATGCTCCGCTACCTGGGATACCTCCAATCCCTGCCCACGATATCTACGCAGCGCACAAACTGTGCGCTTCTGTCCAACGTGACCTGCAGTGGATGGACATATGGATGTAACCCCTAGATGGCGCTATCCCAGGGGCTACTACCCCTGCCTGATTTGCCACCAACAGGTTGAGGGGCCTGGATCCGATGGCGGGTGCCTCCACCCAGAGGTCAGGGTTTGCAATAGTTTAACTTGGTCACAGCCCTCTGGGACACTGCAACCCCCCTTTCTTCCAACTAGTGGCCCACACAGTATATCAGAATTACCTTCACAGTATACACTTACCCCCAGGACTGGTTCAGGCTTTGGGACCCCCTGTAAAATAAGCAGATACAGTGCAACAATCACAGTACAATACTTTAACATAGACAAATACCTCAGGCAGTACAACTTTGCTGAAACAAGCATCTCTGATTTATTTAGGGGGATATAACAAGGACAGGGGAAAATCAGGTTAATTAGCTTATCACTTTACTCATCTACCTATGGCTGTGCACAGGCCTATCCCTACCAGTTACTGTCCCTGGGTACCCAAGCCCTAGTGGCTAGTCCAAACCATGGCAGCTGGTAGGGGCCCTTTCACACAGAGAAAAGAATAATTAGTTAAACAGTCAGCAGTACAGTAATTCCATTTGGATTCAATGTGGCAATTCAACAGGGAGCGACTCTGAATTAGTACTCACGACCTCCAAACAAGATAGGGTCCTTCAACGTCAGCAGGGCTACTCTTGAGCTCCACGAGACTCCTCACACATTTATATGGCAAACTGCAACAGGCAAAAGTCCTTTCATGGCAGCAGGACTCACTTAAGCTACACAAGCCTCCTCACACATTTATATGGTAAAAAGAAAGTACTATACCAGGCAGGCTGCTTCTCTATCCCGAACGCAATTACTGCACAATACCCGGGAGAACACACAGCAGATTCAGTTCCTGACAGACCGAGTGCAATTCAGCAATTTCTCCAGTCTTCTACAGGGTGAGCCTGGTTTCTACTCTTCAGATATCCTTTGATTCTCTTCACAGGATGGATTCAGTCCTAACAAGCAGTTACACAAGCTGCAGACCGGAACTCTGGGCCTTACACACGCTTCCGACTAAAACTGCTTCAATTAAAAAGCACAGGGCTCCTTCCTCTTCACTGCCAGAGCTCAACTGAAACTCCAGCAGACAAACCGGCACTTCCTTTGAGTTCCTCACAGTTCTTGGCTGGATTGGCTGTCACCACAATAGACTGCTCCTGTTGGTCCAAAAGGCGCCAAGTCCAAACTACATCTCCCAGAGTCATTGCCCATACAATCCTCTTGTGGTTGGCTCAGATTACGAGTCCAAGTTCTGATTCGTCCAAGGCACCATTTTAGAGCTACCTTAACCCACACTGATTGGTCCAGTTCAGCAGTTCAAGACTAGAATGGGGAACTAGGCAAACAGTTCTGACTGCAAAGAAAGCAGGTTAGACAAACTGTATTTTCATTATTACTCTAAATGATTTCTGGCAAACAGTTATATCTTTCAGATAGGTTCCCTTTGCACCCTAGTGACTGCAAAATGGAGTGAATTGGCAGCAGCTCAGAGTGGTACTCAAGCAGAGAAGCACACAGTCCCCCCATACAAACTAATTATGTCTGCAAGCAGACAGCTCTTAAAGAGACAGTACCAGAGGCTCTAAAAACACTCACTGATAAATGGCTTAAACGCCAAACACCATTCAGGCTTGGAGCATTCAAGCAAGCTCCTGGAAGTCTTTTGGGAACCCCCATTTGCAGGGGGTTACATGGAGAAACCTACATCCCAGGAATTACAAATTACTCTGCAATTCTTGCGGTCTACACCAGGATAGATTACAGCTACACACAGCGACAATGTGTGAAGTTAGGTGTATTACTATCAGACCATGCCCAGTTAGGACATATCTAAACATCTTGCCCTTTCACCCATGAATGCAATGAAGGCCAAATGCTTACCATTGCAATCAGAGGAGTTCCGCAACTATCTGGTGGAGAAAATTAGAGTCTGGAGCTGAATCAGGGTAGGAATCATAAGGCTGCAGTCCTTTGGAACACACTCAAAATC